>JAPERM010000107.1:0-203338 GCA_030411635.1 Fusarium sp. MBC 119
ATTAAGTATATTATATCTCTTACTTAATTTATATACCTAACTTAAAGAGCTGTATTCCAGCCTGATCTCATTAGCCAATCACAACAGGCCAGGTGCACTTATGAACACCTAGCCTCATAGCTCTAATCGCTGCTATAGTTACAGGTCCACGTCTCCCTCCTACCTTCACCATACAAAACTCCCTTGTTCCCGTACTTCACGCTTTCGACTCGCGCACCTAAGCTTAATATACTCACACACATCCAATTTGGTGTCGTCATTTGGCACTTTTGCCATCATGGATTACGAGACGCTCAAGGAGCAATGGAGTGAGGTGGAAGATCGTGATGGTGTTCGCTTGAGTTGGAATGTGTTCCCCAGCTCCCGCATGGTAAGTAGGCCACTTCTTCATGCACCTGGCTGAGCTCACACCTTTCAGGAAGCTTCCCGGCTGGTCGTTCCCATCGGAGCGCTCTATACCCCCTTGAAGGAGAAGCCCGACACTCCTCTCCTACATTTCGAGCCCGTTACCTGCAAGCAGCCCTGTCGTTCGGTCTTGAACCCATTTTGGTATGACCTTCTTCGAACTGATGAACCTTCTTCGTTCTGCTAACTTTCTCATGAAGTCAGGTCGATGTTCGCGCGCGAGTCTGGATCTGTCCTTTCTGCCTGTCGAGGAATCAACTCCCCCCTCACTACAAGGACATCACCGCAAACGCCATCCCCCCCGAGCTACACCCCGCGAACACGACGATTGAATACCGTCTTTCTCGACCCGCGCCTGCGCCTCCGATCTTTCTATATGTTGTGGATATGTGTCAAGAGGCGGACAGCCTCGCTTCTTTGAAGGAATCTCTCGTGATGAGCCTCAGCTTGCTCCCTGAGAACGCTCTTGTCGGCCTCATCACTTATGGCACAATGGTAGACCACTTGTTCAAGCTGCCACCATGTTGACTCCGCTAATATCTCTAGGCTCACGTCCACGAAATCGGTTATGAAGAATGCGCCAAGTCCTATGTGTTCCGAGGTAGCAAAGAGTATGCTGCCAAACAAGTTCAGGAGATGCTGGGCTTGTCATCTTCCGGCCTGCGACCTGGCATGCAACCCCAACCTGGTCGTCCATTCCCCGCAGGCCCGGCGTCTCGTTTCCTTCTCCCTGTGCAGCAGGCCGAATTTCAACTCACCAAGGCTCTTGAATCCCTTCAGAAAGACCCCTGGCCTGTTGCGAACGACCGACGTAACCTTCGATGCACCGGTGTTGCCCTTAGTGTCGCTGTCGGCCTCCTGGAGTCATCTTTCCAGAATGCTGGTGGTCGAATCATGTTGTTTGCTGGCGGTCCCGCTACGGAAGGGCCTGGTATGGTCGTTGGGCCTGAGCTGAGGGAACCCATACGATCCCACCATGACATTGATCGAGACAACGTCAAGTACTACAAGAAAGCCTTGAAGGTAGGAACAAGTCCCCATGTCAGTGCCCTTGCGCCAATGCTGACCTTCTGGCCATAGTTCTACGATAACCTAGCTAAGCGAACCGCGCACAATGGCCACATCATCGACATCTTTGCTGGTTGTCTGGACCAGGTTGGCCTGCTCGAAATGAAAGGGCTGTGCAACTCAACAGGCGGTCATATGATTTTGACTGACAGTTTCACATCCTCCATGTTCAAGCAGTCATTCGTGCGAATCTTTGAGAAGGATGGCGATGACAACCTCCTTATGGGTTTCAATGCCGTGCTAGAGGTTCTGACTACAAAGGAACTGAAGGTTACCGGCCTCATTGGACATGCTGTCTCCCTCAACAAGAAGTCGATATCGGTAGGCGAGACTGAATGCGGTATCGGCAACACATGCTCTTGGAAGATGTGCGGCATTGATCCCAAGTCAAGCTACGGAGTTTACTTTGAAATTGCCGGCCAAGGCCCTGCCACACATCAGCAAGCTCCGCAGAAGGGCATGATGCAGTTTTTGACGTACTACCAACATTCCTCTGGTCAATTCCATCTCCGCGTCACAACCATTGCAAGAAATCTCAGCAGCCCTGCTGGAGATCCGGCGATTGCGCAGTCCTTCGATCAAGAAGCTGCGGCTGTCCTCATGTCGCGGATTGCCGTGTTCAAGGCTGAGGTTGATGATGGCCCGGATGTCTTGCGCTGGGTTGATAGGATGCTGATTCGCTTATGCTCGCGATTCGCGGACTATCGAAAGGACGATCCATCGTCATTCCGACTAGAGAAGAACTTCACTTTATACCCGCAATTCATGTTTCACCTCCGGCGAAGCCAGTTCCTGCAGGTGTTCAATAACTCTCCAGATGAAACAGCATTTTACCGCCACGTGCTGAACCATGAGGACGTCAGCAACTCACTGGTCATGATTCAGCCCACTCTGGACTCTTACACGTTCGACCAGGATGGCGGTCAGCCTGTTCTGCTCGACTCGGCCTCCATCCAGCCAACCCACATTCTCCTTCTGGATACCTTCTTCCACATCTTGATCTTCCACGGAGAAACAATTGCTGAGTGGAGGAAGGCTGGTTACCAAGATCAAGAAGGGTATGAGAACTTTGCTGGCTTGCTGGAACAGCCCAAGGAAGACGCCCGCGTAAGTCCAATCTCCTACCCCTTCTTTGTCAATTACTTACGCCGTATAGGATCTTATTACCGACCGATTCCCTCTTCCTCGATTTATCGTCTGCGATGCTGGCGGCTCTCAAGCTCGATTCCTGCTGTCCAAGCTCAACCCATCTACCACGCACACTACTGGTCCTTACGGTGGTGTAGGTGCCACGACTGCTCAGACGATCTTCACAGACGATGTGTCTCTCCAGACATTCATGGACCATTTGATGAAGTATGTGTCCCTGAGAAGTTAACGATCCGCATGCGTTGGTACCTTGCTAACCATTTATCTAGGCTTGCTGTGAGCGGTACCAACTAAGATTGTCACCGGAGGACTGCAGCATCCTGGTGGTGCTGATGTTGGAAGACGGCCAAGAAATATTAAGCCTTGTACAATTCGGTATAGAATCATGAGTCCCAATTAGCCCGTAATTCCAAATGAAAGGACATTAGAATAGTATTCGATTCTTTTTCTGGCTCCTAGTCCTTAATACATTTACAAAGCTGTACATCGTCTGGTCTTCTTTCATTGAAACTGGTCCTCCACACGTCAAGGTCGGGTGTCATGGTTCGTTCGGAACAAGGGTATGACTAAGCAGAGCTCAACTCGCTTCGGCTTCGTTAGGGCAGCTTTAGTGGGGCACCCACCCACTCACTCTTTTTTTTTACATTCACATCTTTTCATCAACTTCAACTTTTGCCAGCACCCTTCTTCCTTCACACGCGGCACGCAAACCACGAGCCTCTGCCGACTTCAACAACACCACAATGCGTTTGTCTTCCCATGGAACTGCTTCACTCTGTTGCGCCTGCTTACCCAATGAACAGCTCCCAAGTTCGACCCCAACGAGATCAAGGTGATGTAGGTCGATTCGATCGCAGAGCATTTCAAGGACATTTTGAACTGACTTTCTTCAGCCACCTCCGCGCCACTGGCGGTGAGGTTGGTGCATCCTCTGCTCTCGCTCCCAAGATCGGTCCTCTGGGTCTCTCCCCCAAGAAGGTCGGAGAAGACATTGCCAAGGCTACTGGCGACTGGGTATGACTTGCGACTATTGGCATATTCTGAAAATCTCAAGCTAACAATTCCCCAGAAAGGCTTGCGCGTGACTGTCAAGCTCACCATCCAGAACCGTCAAGCCGCCGTGTCCGTTGTTCCCACCGCTTCCTCCTTGATCATCAAGGCTCTCAAGGAGCCTCCTCGTGACCGAAAGAAGGAGAAGAACATCAAGCACAACAAGTCGGTTGCCCTCGACGAGATCATTGAGATCGCTCGCACCATGCGATACAAGTCTTTCGCCAAGGAGCTCTCGGGTACCGTCAAGGAGGTTCTCGGTACCGCCTACAGTGTTGGCTGCCAGGTCGATGGCAAGCCTCCCCAGGCTGTCATTGAGGCCATTGACAGTGGAGACATTGACAGTAAGTCTTGGAAAGTTCGTTATTGGACCATAGTTGCTAACACATTGGCAGTTCCTGAGGAGTAAATATAGCCTCCGAAAAAGAGATCAAAGTCACCCAATCAAAAAAGAAAACGTTGACCTGTGTCTAATGGATACCATCTTGATGCATATGTGCTCAGAGTGATATGACCAACTCTCGTGAATGCGTGAAAGACCCTTGACTCACTCTGAAATCTACCATCATGCCCTGTGGTCTATTTCTATTTTTGTGCAAGGTAGAGGAATACTGGCCTACTACTCACCGCGATATACTAGTGATTAAGCTCTTGTGGATATAGCGGTCCATCATCATGGCCACATGATATTTCAGATTCCATTTAAATTGACTTATAGAAGTTGGGCTTTCGCTATCAGTCGTCGTTCATACTCACTTGCATTGACGTGCATTCCGTGCTCCTCAGAGAGTGTCAACAACAACACCTGAGAGCACAAGTACTTGATATTATCAATGTTCATTCAAAGTTGCTATGCTTTACATCTTCTTATTCGTCCACATATCATATGCTTGCAATGTTCCATTTATTTAGTGGTACTGGTCTTAGGATAGGGGCCGCTCTGGAGTACGCGCCCAACAAGCTTGGATGCACCAAAATCATATTTCACACGCATAGACGGACATGGGGTTAGCGGAATTGTACCAGTACATTTCGTGATCGCCCCATTCTCAACGCCTTGGTTGCTGACATCCAATGACTTGGGCATGCTGCAACCTACCTCATGGGGGAGAGTCCCTGCAACTGCATTTGGTGTTGGCTCGAAGCCCAGGGCGGCAAGCAACAATGCTTCTCAAAATCTCGAGCACAACTACACATAACTCTTGTGTCAAATGCTATACTTGAATCGCCAAATCCACTTCCATCGCTATCGAGCAACTGATGGACCCCAGAAACGTGATATTTGCCAGGTCGTTGGAATTACCTAGACCCGCCTCATGAGCCATTGGGGAAAAGGTGGGCGGTGCAAGCCTGGCTGTGGCATAAGCCTGTTATGGAGGTGCCCCTCCTCAAGCTACAGTGCCAGAAGTGCCCAAGGCGCCTCCGTCCCTCCCGCCCCATTGTGGAGCGCCCTGGCCTACTACTACCCGACTACCACCTACTTTACTCCATTCAACCTGGCGCTATCTGTCGAGCGACGAATGTGCCCATATACAACAACTCGTCTACCAACGTCGTGCCTCAATCTTCCACTCCAGCAGTCTTATCTTCGTATTTGACCGTTCTTTGGCGATTCAGTATTACTATCAGACCCTGATGCGCAGTCACTACGACCCCAGGCTCATCTGTGAGGTGACGGACGCGATCGTCCCAGTTAACCGAGCGACTTGATTTCTCCCATCTGCGATAGACTGCTTTATCGTCTGAGAACGCCTGGCGCTGTTCCTGTCTCGCTGCCACTAGAGTATTCAAGACTGCTCCGCCGAACTTGCGAAACGTATCGTTCCATCGCAATATCTAGAGAGTGGTACTCTAGCGCTGGCGCGACCCTCGCCCTTCTCACTCGCCCAGATGCTTGTCAGCAATCGACTCGGTAATTCAATACACTGCGCACCCGCCAGCCATGCCCTTTGACCTACAGGCCATGAATGACCGCTTCCTATCAGTGTCTTTCGTCCTGTGTTTTCATTACGTTTTGATTGTGCGCCAATATACCCCGTTGTCATGTTGCCTCTCCTTCAGATGCCCCCTCATGCGGTGACGCCGCCGCAGTCGAATCTCGATACCCTCACCGTGTTCCCAAGTAACGAAACCTCCTCTTTTAACGATCATCACACTCGAAACGTCGCATCACCGTACCAACAAACGTTTGCGATCCGTACATCCCAACCTCAACGGCACGCTACAGCATCTAACTCTGCCCTTTATCCGCTACGTCCTGAACATCGTCTTCGACGAAAGACTCCGAACGGTACTATCGATGCCGGATATGACGGTTCGCCATCGTTGTTCTCGCATGGTCCACCGCCCTCGAAACATCTGGTTTTACCTCGATCAGCGTCCGCAACTGCATTTCCGCCGACGGGCCCGCTAATACACCAACCCCATTTCACCACAGGCCTCGATCACCATCGTCCATCATCGGCTGGTAATTTAGGACTCGGTGACGACAATCAGCAAATTCATATGGGATCTTCCACTTGGGCATATGGGGGCGATACTGCATCACATCATGGCGCCTTTCCCGGAAACAACTATGGCTTCATTGGAGCCGAGGGACAGTACCACCCATATGGCCAACCCGAAGCCATGGGAGCGTTTCCGAGTGCTTATCAGCCGCTCATAAGAGCTCACGAATACAATGTTCGGGCTTTTTGTCCACCCCCAATAGTCATGAACGAATCGCTACCTTTCGGCCAACCAGTCATGCACACGCCATGGCATTACCACAACCATGCCCAGCCCGGTGTTGTCCCAACACGGCACGTTCAACGTCAAGATTTTCGTCCTGTTCAGCAGCACGCTCTTTCTGAACTAACACACCAACCTTTTGCTCAAGCCGCTGAATTGGAATCCCAGTACACTCCTGGCTTCAACTCAAGCATATCCATGCAATCTTATTCTCGACCGACCCATCTGAGTAACCAACCAGGGTTTAGAGAAAAAGTACTGCTACAGGCTCACAAGGCTTATGTCGACCTGCTGGCGTACGCACAAACGTCTCGGAAACCACATACAACCAAGGGCGGTACAGGTCATAACTCGTCACCCAGGCTTCTTGTATATCCGAAACCCCCAAAGCCGTCGTTGAGAATTTCCGAGGCTTCGCTTGGGCATCAAGGCGGAAGATTCAAGATCTCGACAGAGAATGGTTTTAATCCAGATTACCATAGTAGAAGGCATGCAGCACCTCACTTCCAAGGACCCTTCGGCAACTATGTATCCGCGGATAATTCGACTCCCTTCACAGCAGCCAAGTCCTCTTTAAATATGCTCAGCAGCCTTTGTGAACAAAGTAGCTGGGGCTGGATTGATGGGATAATGCTAGGGGGTTGTCTTAACTACGGCCTAGAACAATATCAAGAGGCATTGGAATGGTTCTCGAGAATTACAGCCCTTGACTCGAGGTAAAATTCTTTTCCTACGTGAACTGTCAAGTGGCTGTTCATTGGTCTGACTCTTTCGCAGTCATGTCGAGGCAATTACAAACAAAGCCGCTACTCTCTATTGCCTTAATCGCCAAGACGAGGCCGAAAAGCATTGGCTCAGAGCTGTCGAAGTGCAACCCAGCTACTTGGAAGCCGCCGAGCACCTAGTTGGGCTTTTATACAAAAAGCGCAGTAAAGAAGCTGTTGAGATCATCGACCACGTACAGCGCGCTCTACGAGTGTCTTCGGTGTGTAACCCGCAACCGCAAGTAACCGGTAATCGGCTAGCTATTCGTGATGGCCTTGAGCAAAGAGCTTTGATTCGGGATGACCAGATTACTGACTCGCAACAGGCTCAGCATCAGCGACTAGAACTTCACCGCGAAGGAATGAAAACTCCCGGTTTTGCATCGAGCGGCTACGCCATACCCGGAAAGGAGAACGGGCGTATCTTAGCACTTATTCATGCGAAAGGAACCATGCTTTACAGCCTCAAAGAAGTGAACAGAGCATCAGAAGCCTTTGAGGAAGCTGTACTGATCAGCGTTGGTCGTCAAATGAGTGGTATACAGGATCTCGTCTGTCGAATTCAGACCGTTTTATCCCCAACAGAGGCTCTTTCCGTGCCGAATGGACAAGTCGGACATGGCGCTCGGCCTTTGCTACTGCCTCCTGAGCGCGCTCGTCATACTGCACATCTAGTGTTTGGCGGCAGTGGTGCTTTACCGGGATTGCAGCATGTGGCCGAGGGCTCAACTAAACGAGCTGCTGTGCAGACGACGAGCAATTCGCTACTATCACTGGCAAAGATATTCCAAGACTCCTTGTCGAGCGGACAAGGGACTCCAAACATCCTACGACGCCCTTCTGGGGTCGAGGACATTCTGGCCCTCTACTATCTGTCTCTATCCCTCCAGGAAAGCCCTTCCACGGCGAATAACGTTGGCATCCTCCTTGCGGGCGTTCAGCAGGCCACGTCTAATCCTTCGAATGTAAGCACCGACATACTTTCCCATCAGAGCATTCCTGGAATTGTGCCAGGCAGCGGCCTGGCTTTGGCCCTGGCATATTATCACTATGGGTTACGACTAGATCCTAAACACGTCCATTTACACACCAATCTGGGGAGCTTGCTCAAGGATATTGGCCAGTTGGATCTTGCGATTCAGATGTACGAACAGGCTGTGTCATGCGACGGGACTTTCGATATTGCCCTAACCAACTTAGCCAACGCTGTCAAGGACAGAGGCCGCATCAACGACGCAATAACATACTACAAACGCGCTGTGAACTCCAATCCGGACTTTGCAGAAGCCGTGTGTGGCCTATCCACGGCTCTTAACTCTGTCTGTGACTGGAGAGGTCGCGGTGGTGTCATGCTCAAATCTGGGAGGTATGACCGATGGCACGTCGACGACAAGGGCCTCCTCATCGATGCCCGCTCTTTGGGACATGAGAGTGGGCTCGTCAACCGTGTTGTTCGCATTATCAACCGTCAACTGAGTGAAGCATCGCATTGGGGGCGTGGCATTCTTGATGATAAGCACATTGCTGCTTATGCAAAACAGATTCAAGATCTTGGCCTGGCCACGTCGTTTCACCCTGAGAAAGCTCTAAGGAACTGGAGTAATAAGCCATGGGAGGGTTCGCGGGTCATTCGCTTGATAGAGCGTGCGACCCGTGCAACACAATGGAAATGGTATCGCGATCGTCTTGTATCCGACAACAAGGCGGGTCCTCAGTACACTCGACTTCGGTTACCTAACGGTCTTGCGGTACCTTCAGCACCTACCGTTCTTCCCTTTCACACGTTCACGTGTCCACTATCAGCCAAGGACATACGGGTCATATCTCAACGGAACGGCATCCGAATATCGTGCTCAACGCTACGATTGCCATGGCTACCTTCCTCGGTCTATCCTCCACCTCCACCGCCAAACCCCCATTTGAACATAGGTTATGTGTCATCAGATTTTAACAATCATCCCTTGGCCCATCTGTAAGCTTTCTCCTTGTCCAGATACATATGATGAACTACTACTCACGTTTGAAATCTCTCATCAGGATGCAATCCGTGTTTGGATTTCACGATACTCGGCGTGCGCGTGCCTTTTGCTATGCTACAACAGCGAGCGATCGGTCTGTACATCGACAACAGATCGAACGTGAAGCCCCCGTCTTTCGCGATGTCAGTAGCTGGCCTGCAGACAAGCTGGTAGAGCAAATCGTTCGTGATGAGATTCACATTCTTGTCAATCTTAACGGCTACACCCGAGGAGCGCGTAACGAGATCTTCGCTGCGCGCCCTGCGCCAGTTCAGATGTCTTTTATGGGTTTTGCTGGTACACTGGGTGCTGAGTGGTGCGACTACATACTGGCAGACAGCACAGCTATTCCACCAGAGACATTACGCCCCTGGCGTGGAAACAACAGCCTTACGGATGTGTTCAAAGATGAAACCGAAGGCGACGAGGAGGATTGGATGTACTCGGAGAATATCATTTTCTGTCGAGATACATTTTTCTGTTGCGATCATGCCCAATCGTGCGATGCAGGAGAACGTTCGATCACATGGGATCAAGAACAAAAGCGTCGCTGGAAAATGCGCAAAGAGCTTTTTCCTACTTTGGCCGATGATGCCATCATCATGGGCAATTTCAACCAGTTGTATAAGGTGTGTCAATTGGTGAACCGGCGCAATCTCATGATCCCAGCAACTAACTTGATTAGATTGAACCTACAACTTTCAGGACATGGTTACGGATCCTGGCACAAGTGCCAAAGGCCGTGATATGGCTACTGCGATTCCCAGAACTTGGAGAAGCCAATTTGCGGCGGACGGCAACAGCTTGGGCTGGCGAAGAAGTTGCTGGTCGTCTAATATTCACTGATGTGGCGCCAAAGAGTCAACATATTTCACGAGCTCGGGTTTGTGATTTGTTTCTCGACACACCGGAGTGTAATGCTCATACAACAGCGGCAGACATTCTTTGGTCAAGTACACCTCTCCTCACACTTCCCCGGTATCCATACAAGATGTGCTCTCGAATGGCGGCATCGATCTTGAAAGGCGCTCTCCCGAAATCAGAGGAAGGGCGAAGGGCCGCAGCAGAATTAATTGCCGGAAACGAAGAGGAATATGAGCAGCGAGCAGTCCAGCTTGCCAGCGGACTTGGCTACACCACATCGGAGAGCGGCTACGGTCAAGGAGATGGCCGTTTGGCCGAAATACGCAAGTTGCTGTGGGAAAGCAAATGGCATTGCGGGCTCTTTGATACAAGAAGATGGGTTAACGACGTCGAAACGGCGTATGAGGAGGCATGGCGGCGATGGGTCGCTGGCGAAGGTGGAGACATTTATCTATGATTGAGGAGCACGAGTGAGGTAATTGCATCACGATGACAGTAGGAGACAACAAGCTGTCAGACTCAACGTTCCGGACGGAAGATCGGGCGCCCGGGACATGTGGATGAAGCGAATTGGTAAGCCATGGCATGCTATGAAGGACTGGCTTGGGCTGGCGTTTGGCGTATGTTTTTCTTATTGATACGGTCGAATGCAGTTGGAGGTGCTGTGTTGTTTGCGACGATTGGGGATCGAAGTTTTGGCGTGACCCTGGAAGTGTCAGCTCCTCGATGCATTCATTACCTGGTTTCGGAAGCGAACCGCCCTCCACTTCGACGCTGATGCTAATCCGTTTTGTTCGGGAGAATCCAAAGAGGCCTTGGTGGACAACGGCACACTTACTCTTGCAACCTATCATTCTCCGCGCGCATGCTGGCGTCCTTGAACTAATTACAAGGCATTCTGTCGATCCAGATAAATCAAGTAGATGAGACCCAAGAGGTATATGTATGTGTGCACCGAACAGAAATTGTTCTGGCCTCGCAAGGATCAGGGTAGGCATCCAGGCCCAAAAGTAACTCGCCATCGCACACCATCCATCGCTGAGTTATGATACACACATGGGGTACGATAAAAATGACAGTCGGCAACCATGATTGTGTTGGGTCTTTGCTTGTACGATGAATGGCCTGTTGGTTGCTGATTTGGTAGAGTAGTTCATGGGCAAAAAAAAACAGGCGTCCATAACAGGTAAATGATGTGACGAGATGCAAGCTGAAGTCAGGGTAGCCAGCAAGGAAACACGCAACAGGACAGGGGACGAGGCCATGTCATTGGACAAGGCAGGTGTCAACTGAGAAACGCAGCTGAGCTGAGCTGAAAAGCCGTTGTCTATTTGGCTTGGCGCGACCCAAGAAGGGTTTGGCCTCGAAAGGGAGGCCTGACGCCACAACGGTTTTTTGTTTTTAGTGGCCGGTGTTTGACTGGAGTAGAATTAGGGGCTCCATCACCGTCACGACGGAGATGGACTATTGGCAGTCTCGTCATCTGGTTGCCCGGACTCTCCCCTGCTTTGGTCATGGCGGTAATCTTGTCAAGCAACCATTTCAGCAGACCAGAGCCGAGTGAACCTCGGTTGAGATGGGGACAATCTCGAAACCCAGGTTGATGGTAGCCCAAGTTCGCCCTTCCTACCTTCACCAATAGTATGTTTATTACCCACGGACAGGTACATGTAGCGAGTCAGATATCGTCACTTAACCTAGTATGCGGTGTCTGTCAGTTGGTTGAGGTGTGACAAGTTGGTGTCTTTCCTACGCCTGTGCACTCTGAGCTGTCATCCCGAGCGTGTGGGCTGATCTGAGCTCGACGTGTAGACGCCTTGATCAATCTTTCCTTACCTACCTTACCTTGGGTTGTCTGCCTACCTCCCTTGGGCTTAAGCGAGGCCGTTTTTGTTTTGTTTTGTTTCGTTTCGTTTCCCATACCATTGCCACGACCTATCGTTATCTTCCATTGGCCCCTGTTGTCTGATCCTGGCCAAGTTGGCTTTCTCCGCATCTGATTAAACGTGGACGAACGGGCTGCGACGTACGTCAGGAGAAGAACGAGAATCTAGTGTGGCAGAATGTGCATGACCATGGTTCCAGATATTCGGATGTACAGAAGGTGTCCATAGATCCTCTGCTTTACGGGCGTAGCAATCTTATTATGACAATGGCAGTGTAACGGTAGGCGGGCGGACGAGTCAGGTCCTGGAAGGTCACTATTGCCTGGGATCAACAAAACCAGGGATCCAAATTGCCAGGCTGCCTTCTCGTCGGTGAGTACGACTGTATAGTGTCATGTTTCGCTGGTACAATAAATATCTATCGAGGGAGGGTAAAGTTTCTACAATGGCCTAGCAAGCTTATATCCTGAACGGCTTCCATTCGATGTCTCTTTCAAAGGGATGCCATTCAGAGTACGTGGTTGAGGCCATGGCCACCTACCTCCCTGAGCCGAACAGATTCGGAGGTGCACTGTCAAAAGGCCCGACGCGCAGCGGAAGCACCTCCACCGATCAGCCGGTACCTCCTAAGTTGACCCTTGCTGACTACGCATCCGTCGTTCAATCCGAAGATCCCAACTAGGTGGCTCAGGCCAGCAGCCACCCGTTGACGATGATCGCCTTGCTTCAATCCCTGATCCCGGCCATTTCCCCCGCTAGCCGTCCATGCACAGCTCAAAAGACCCACAACACGGACGCTGGCAGCGATGGTGACGGTGAAGCTTAGAATCCCGGGCCATTGGCGTTGAAACGACTCAGTCAAATCAGTAATCACGTCGAGTATTGAGTAGCATCGTCAATTGACACTAGTTCATTTCATACAATCCATGATGTGATCATCTATCCTACCCTACACAGTCTGTTGATTGCAGGGAGCATCTCTAATGTAAGCAGTGCAATACGGATACTAGATCTTGCACCGTATGCAAGGTAAACTCATCACATATGGATTACACAACAGTAAACAACAAATCTTGTAAGCTGGAAGACCTATTGATTCTATACATGGCGGCCTTATAATGCGTGTAGTTGCAGAGCATTGCGGCAACAATCATACAGGGGCTTGTCTATACTTAGCACTCACCAGCGATTTACTGCTAATCGTTACTGTTGCTCGTTAAAACAAAACAGATACCAGCCGATGTATAGTCGAATAAGACTCGCCAAATTTTCGCCTATTTTGCTCAAATACAATTAAATAGGAGTTAGTTGGCTGATTGATCGATTTGCGAAGACTTTCGGACAGATGGGTCTGTAGAACGGGGAAGCCAGCGGCGTCGTAGGTGAAGCCATATCAAACTTTACTTGGCGAGTTCCTTACCGAATGCGACGATTCTGGCCCATTGAGAGCAATAGAGGCTGGAATCCGAGGCATGCTCTGGTGGCTTAGTTAGACGGTAAGGTCCGAGTGAGTTGGGCGGGCGATAAACACCTGTCACTTCGATGATGATGTGTGTGCCGGATTGAGATGACAGGCGATGCCCGTCGGCCTCATCGCTCCACCAACAGTGAAAGGCTCCAGGGCCCGGTACCGGCTGCAGGTCAACCTTTGTTGACGAGAGGGGAAGGGACAATAAACACGAAGCCAACGTATAAACGATGCGCCTGGAAGAGACAGCTCAACTGCCTGAGATGTCTGGACGGTGGAAGAACCGCCGACTGTTGGGTTACTGGCAACGACTGTCTCTGGGTGCACCGGCGAATTGCAAAGTCTGTCTGCAGAAAGAAAAAGTTAAGCACCTTATCGTGCCGACTTGCTAAAGCTACATAAGTTTGTGAAGTTACATGCGAGACTCCGGACTCGCTTACTCGCACGCAGCAGCAGCAGTTCTATGTGTCCAGTGTAAACTCCTCACATCAAGGACTTTTTCGTGTATGTATGTATGTAACTAACATGGTATCTCGAAGAAGCTCTGGACCTTGTGCCCATTCCAGCATCTTCTTTATGGGTCCGCGTGGGTGCTGGGCGCAGCTCGGTTTGCAGTTTCAACCGTGTCCAGAGTCAGAGTCAGAGTCAGAGTCAGAGACTCCCGACGTTGGACGCCAGACCAACAGAGTCAACGCCGCGGGATTGGATCCTGGAATCTGTGAAGTAGGCGGAACGGCAGATGATGGAGCTGTCCTCCTTCCTTAGAGTACATCGCAGCGCATCCCATCCATTGACGACGGAATTCATCGCATCCGGCCAACGTTCAACCAACCACCCAACAGCAACAGTCTCCAGCACCAGTCCCATTACCAGCACGCCCATGCCGCTAAAACGAGTCCCGTCAAGTCAAGTCAAGTCAAGTCAAAGTCAGTGTCGCTTTGACGGCAGCGGGTCGAGACGCCTAACCAATCCCGTCACATTATGGGTCCCCTGTCCTTGACCTGACTGCTAGCGTTCACCCCACCCTCCCTCAGCTCTTTAGCCCCCTCACGCCCTGCAAACAGCCTTTCTTATTCGATACACGCCCGATTGATTTGAGATATCCCAGATCCACGCCTCCCCTGGCAAAGAGCGCCACTGCCCCAAGTCAACTCGACAGCGGCATCCTGGTGGCAGATCAGAGAAACTTTGTTGACCGGGGTGCCAAAGCTCGGTCACTCCATTACACCCCCTCCTGGCGTCTGGTGTCTGGTGTCACGACTTGACTTGACTTGACTTTGCTTTTCCCCATACATTACGCTTCATAGCATCCGCCCCATCCTACTTTCCCACGGATATTTTATCACCTCATCTCCCTCCTTCTGAGTCAAGATCTCTTTCCCTGAGCCTCATTCATCACTTTCATCTTTCTTGCATCTTCAACATAATACCACCAACCAACCCGCCCTTGTTTGTATCTTCAAACATTATCGCTCCGCCAGATTCCCAATATTTGGAAACATCCTCAGAACTCTCTCAACACATCACGACAATCGCCAACCGGCTACCATCAGTCACCATGACTAGCCACCGGAGAGGTCCTTGGTCCAACGCCGAAGATGCTTACTTGATGAGCCTTGTCCACACACATGGTGCCCTCAACTGGGTCCGCATCGCCCAGACTCTAGGTTCAAGAACACCAAAGCAATGCCGCGAGCGCTACCACCAGAACTTGAAACCATCTCTCAACCACGACCCCATTACACCTGAGGAGGGCCTTCAGATTGAACGACTTGTAGGGGAAATTGGAAAGCGTTGGGCCGAGATTGCACGCCGTCTTCATGGTCGAAGTGACAATGCTGTCAAGAACTGGTGGAATGGTAGTCAAAACCGACGCAGAAGGTCAGACCGTCGACGTGCCGTACAGACTCACGACGACTTCTACGCCATGGGCCGACCTGCACTCTCCATCTCGACACCAGCTTTGCCATTACCAAGGACACAACTATCGCCCCTCACAGGTCCTAGCATCCGTCACCCCATGCATTCCTGGGTCGAGGCTCCTCTTCCTTCACCATGCTCCTCCGAGTCCGCTGAGTCTGATATCGGATCCAATTACACCACGTCACCGGCCCGCCAACCTCTCTCTCTTCACATGCCTGTGGAGCTGCCGCCGCTACGTACCACCAATGTGGTTTCTCCCCAACTTCCTAGCCTCAATGCGATGGCTGTTCCCTCCTACGCAGACCGATCCGAATGTCAACCTAGGTTGCCACCAGTCATTGCTCAAGGGCAGCTACCGACCGCACCTAATTCGCCTGTCCAGCAGCAGTACCAGCCCCGAAAAGGACAGGACTCTAGGATGAATTTGTCATCTCTCTTGGATTGAGATGTCTCTCTAGGTGGATCACATGGACAATGTGGTTACAAGAGACGCAATCCTATCATATCGACTTCCAGAGTCGTGCTGGCCGTGCCAGTTGTACCCTGAGATGCATGCAGAGGCTGCAAAGTGGCCCACAGAACCCTAATAACAAACTTTGCATTGCGTGTGGGGAATCACGGCAATATTTCGACCTCGTTCAGATGTACTATCACCATCGCGCCAGGTCTGAAGCAGGCCTTGGATCAGTCTACAAGAAATTTTGGGTGGGCAATATAAGATACCAGGCGTTTACAGGAAGAAACTGCGGAGTTAGGAGCGGATGAGATTTACATTCGTGGTGAATGACATGTACTACAGTATAAGACTGAACATCTGTTACTACAGCGGGATGTGGTCAAAGGATGACTTAAGCGATTTGAATTAAATACCCTTGATTTGGGATGATCCCTCATATAAGCACCAAGTTTTCTGCAATCCGTGAAGCTATCCACACCCATGAACGATCTTGAAGATAGGTAAACATCTAGACTGACGTACAAGCTCTACGGAGATAGCGACAACATGTAATTTGGCGTTTTTGGGTTGAATTGCTGGCTCGGGCCCAACCGTCTCTGGCATTGTCTGGTTAGTGAAGGCTTGTTAGTCATGACATGTCTCAAGCACAATCCGATGAATTGCCTGAGTAACCTGGTGGGGAGAAGTGACACTGGAATGGAATGTGGCAGCCGATGGGCAACCAGGGCAGAAACTGCTAGAGAAGCTAAGGTAAGCACTGGTAAACAAAAGCCTGACAGGAACCAAGTATGCTACCCGGACGTTTGGCGTTATACCCGGCCTGGGAAGCCTGCAATCAGTCATTAACCACTACGTAGGCTACTGTACACGACAACTTGAGTGACAAGCCTCACTCTACATCGAGGAGGGGAGAGAAGGGTGCGGCAGTTGACTAGGGAGGTTTGTGCATATCATAGACCCTGTAAGCAATACATAATACAGCCCGTACATACGGTCAGCAAGAACCCACCGGATGGGATCTCTTGACCAGATCTATTGACCATTGAAGTGGGTAGGAGGAGTACGACCAGCAATAGAGACAAAGGAAAAGACAGCCGCGAGACACGACCAGACGGCAGAGACAGAGAAAGAGACAGAGACAGAGACAGAGACAGACATAGAGACAGGGACAGGGACGCAGAAAACCGAGACACGCACCGCTGCACACGGGATCGACGTTGATCTGTGGAGGGTCAAAGACTGCATTGTCGCGAGCGACCCAGATCCAGATGCAAAATCTCGATTTCGCACCCCTGGTCCACCGTCAAAGATGGCTGGATGCATCTCCAAGCCAAGCGCAACGCAGTGCAGTGCAGTGCAGTGCAGCTCAATAGCGTAAGCGCCCAATCCAGATGGGCCAGGCCGCAGGGCTCGCGGAGACCTTACATGGCGTTTAGGACAACAAGCTCTTGATGTATCTAGGTGGTTAATACGCTACCCACAAGTGCTACTCGGTCCATTAAATTCGCCTTTGGTAGTCTACGCTTCCTACTGCCGGCATTATCTTGTATTTCCAAGAGGCAGCTTTCTCTGGCGGCACCAAAACACCACCACTTTGCGGCTGGCGCCCGAGCGGCTCGGGCCCAATAGGGACCCCTTCCTTCGGGGATGGCGCTTTGATTTGTTTCTTATTCCTGGTTGCTTGTGCTTGTGCTTGGCTCTTGGTATTGGGGATTCCTTGTTCGTGTTGGTGGATCCCATGGATCGAAACGAACACGGTTCTTTAGCTTTCTTACCTACCATGTTTGCATCTGAGCTGGGCTGTCGACTGGTCAAATGCACTTGATTGAAATCATTAGTTCAATTGTGACTGATCGATGATTGATGGATGCATCTGACTACCGGCTCGACGGTGTCCCGAGCGAGGGGTCCCTACGGCTCTAGGCGCCATACTAATCCAGAGTTGGCACACAGCAAGGCCCAACAGGGAAGGATGAGGAAAACAAGGTAACATCGTGTGCCATAGTGATGATTGCTTCCGTCAACGCAACGCTCTTTCGGTGCCCAAAGGCGCGGATATGGAGAGAAGATGGTGTGGAGGGGGGCATTTGTTCGTGGGTATTGGTGGAGAGATCGGGGAGCCGTCAACAGCCCCGGTGTTCTATCCGACACTTCTCTCCCTTGAGTTGAGTTGATCGACGTGCTTTTTGGACCCTGGTCTTGTTGCGTCGTGTTGTTGTGTCATTCATCCGTCTGTAATTCCGCACTGCACTGCACCCTGGTTGTTAATTCCTTTTCCTTTCCCTCCTACCTCATTTCATTTGATTTGATCGCCTACGACCGTTAGTCCGGCAATATTTGCTTCGAGTTAAACAAGGTTGTTTTGCTTCTTCATGCAACGCGCACAACCCCCCTCTGCCTGACTCAGGACCAGCGGTAAGGGTCCACGCGACTGAGAGCGCGGCCATGTTTGTAATTTTACTTGGGTCTGGTCCTGCAAGGGTCGATTTCATAAAATTCACAATCTTGTAGGGTTCTCTTCTATTTTACAGGTACGGAGTGGCTCGTCATAAACATGCATCAATAAGTGACAGGCCTACCCGGTCAATCCCTCTCACTCCGATCGGTACGATGCAGGACGGAACCATCTCATCTAGCATCGACAGCCACCGATGCAGAATGATGATGCATCACACTTGCACTTCCTTCAAAACTGACAGGGACCTGATGCTGGCAAATGAGGCCTTTCTGGATAATCTTATTTACTCTGGGGCACCTGACATTCGGCGGTTGATCTCATTAATGTCGGCACTCGACAATTGGGGTGCCCACAGCACGGGAGCCAATCTTGGTCTTGCTTTGACCTGCTCTACCCGTTGCCGTCGTCTTGGTGCCGATCGCGCGGGCGGGCCAGGGTCATATGGATATCGAATCTTCCGGGCCCCATGGGCCAATCATGTGGAAAGGATCTGTCCCGGCGATTCAACAATCCATGTCTTGTCAAATGGCGGATCTAGGGGTTGATGGGGGATCTCTCTCACAATCTCCTCCCTTCTCCATTATGACGTGCCCATGCGAGAGTGACAAGTCCAAAATGACTTGGAGGGGGACTGTGAGCTCAATCTTGGGTTCTCTATGATGTGCACGCACGGCCGCGATGAACCGTCGGTTTCAAAGTCGCATTCTTGATGTTGCACCATGGTAAACACTTATCACTTATGTATGTAACCCCCAATTCTTGTGCCGCATCTTGACCCGTGGATCCCATGCTTCTATTTTCTTACCATTCCGCCAATCGGTTCCGTGTGTACGGTAAAGTAAAAAATCCTACGGTCATTCCGCCCTGCTGCATGTAACACAACGCTCATGGTTGGGTGCCAACCGTACTGTAGCCTCAACGGTCAACTTACCAGCAAGGGAGGGAGGGGCTACGCAAGATGGAGCCCTGACTTAACGACCTGCACAACGGGGATATCGCTGTATTCCACCCTTGTTCAAGGATACGAGGTGGTATTGATTGGACACGAGACTCAGCTGATGAACCCTCAGGGCAAAATAAGGGACACGGGCAGGACATTAGCAGAGGGACCAACGCTTGTTGAAGGTAAAATTATCTCAGCTTCAGGCAGGCCAACCAGAAGAAAGTATGCGAGTGCAGCGCTGCGGTAATCAAACAATGGAAGACCCTTGACTGGAGAGCTGCTTGTCACGAAACTAGACTACTCCGTACAGTAGCCCAAGAAATCGAAGAAACTACCATCCCAGGGGACCATGACGATTGGGTGGGTGGATGTACAGGGTAGTACCACCGATGAGGCGGGCTGCCCGTTTAGCTGAGAGCTGGAGCAGGGATCTTGGTGGGCTGCCGATGACATTCGGGGTGGCTCACATGAAACCCAGACGTTACAACCTGTCGATGACGACTACGAAACGCGGGAGGGCGAAACTCCAAAGCCAAAAATTCGAGTGAAGCTGTGATCGAACAGAACAGAACCCAGAGAAGAGGATCTGCACAAGAACAGATATGCCAGTATATGGGGGCGAAAAATCTCGACAACGTTCAATCTTTAGCCACTCTCAGCAATCTAGAATAAGCAGGTCGGCGAGCGTGCTGCATGTCCAAATTCCCTCGTTATTGTTATCTGTGTGATGGTAGCATCACCAGATTGAGCGCCGACGGCGCCAATCTGGGTCACAAAAGTGCATGCCTAAACAACATGCACTTTTCGAAATCTCCTTTTCCCTTTGCTAGAAGCTCAGATCGATTGTGATCTTCAACTAGATGAGCTTATCCCGTCCCGATTGTTCATGGCATTCACACCCCCTCCACTCTGCTTGCTCCAAAGTTCCCAAAGATCGATCTAAAAGCCACCATAGCGCGCAATAACCATCGTCAAAAAGATGTACGCCCACAAGTTCTGAGACAGGGGACTGGGTATTGTGGACGGTAGGCAGGGTTTATACCGGGGTGATGGCAGACTCAACGGTTTCTTTATTTTTACGATTACTGATCGCCAGGGGCCTGGCTGGTACTGAGTGTCACGTCACGATGGCAGGCCGTGTGTCCTGTTCCGTGTCTGTGGTGTTCAGTGTTTGGAAGCTTGGGCCAGCGCCCGAAGAATTTCGGGCGCCCGTTGCGTTTCGGCCTTTGGGGTCTGCCCCTGACTACCTGATTGGACCGTCTGGCTTTGCCTACGGATCATCACATCATGCCCTGTTCCCTGTTAAGACTGATCTTCCTTGATTCACATGGGCCTTGTCCTTCACCCTGTTGCTAGACCCTGTTGTCCCTGTCAAGCTGATGCTTCCCTGGTGCTTCCACCGTTCTGGCGCCTGTCACGGAGACACGCACGCTCTGGCTCTCCAGCCGCCAGTGTCGGAGTGGGGTTGGGGTTGGGTTTGCTGTCGATGGACGATGGGGACCGTTGCTGATCGGATCCATTGTTGGTCTAACTGATGGTACAGCAGCAGGTATGCAGTGCAGTATTGTAACCCAGGCCAGGTTCAATTGATTACTGATTCCCTACCGTACCCATTGTTAGACTGCTTGATTAGGTTCACTACTGACACGGTCCGCCGCCTGCGCGATTCAGAGATTCTTGATCGGTCATTAAACCACCACTCACTTACTGACTTTCCCCCTTGGATGCTTCAAGCCCTGGGCAGAACGGTTGAAACTATTTGCAGCCTGTCGACACTTTGACGACTGCTTGCGGCTTAGAGCACGCCGCTATTTGTGAACATCGAGTCAGCCACAGACGGGTTATTTCGACGCTGCGGCGGATGGGATGTCCATCCATGCCAATGTCTTGGTTTCGGGGCATGGATCATGAACCCGGCTATGAGGTCCACTACCGCTCCCGCTCACGCATCTCTCACCGTTGGCTAAATTGACTCCCCTCCATCTTCCTCCACCTAGCGGACGAGGGCGTCTCCCCCTGGCTCCTTGGCTCAAGCCTGAACCCCTCCAAGACTGCATCGCGTTGCCCCGTTTTTCTGTTCCTGTATCTTACCAACACCCTCTCCTACTGTAGCCTGTAGCCGTGTAGCAAGGGCCGTTGCGATGGTCTCAACCCGGATCGTGGGTAGGTTTCATTGCACCTCATCTTGTCTCCATCGTGCAACGAAAAAGAAACCATTGCATTATGCATGTTTGTGACTGAGTAAGTGCGCTCCCGCGTTATCTTCCGACGTCGCAGCGATCCCCTCTGTACCATCTGTTCTAAGCCGTGGCTTCTTTTTGTGCGTCACGACGACGTTACGATAGCCCTCGATCTCGTTGACGCTCATCACTGGTGTGCGATCGTGCAGGTCGAAACTCGGCTATGGGTATTAGGTCGACTCCCACTCTGAAGCAGCATGCATGCGAAAATCGTTACTAGATTTTGTCCCCGTGGCTCTTGTTCCGTGTTCTTTTCTGTTTCTTTTACTTTTGTCTTACTCTGTGCTGCGTTTCGGATGGGTAGCGTTGACGATGACACTATAAAGATCGACAGAGCGAAATAGAGAGACAAGCAAAGCGAAAACTCTACTTGCAGATGTGCTGCAATGCAGCTACCAACCACTCACTGTAGTCTGATCTTGCTGTACTTGTTATTTTCTCCCTATGCAGGATATACGTGTCGCGTCGCTGTACAGAACCTTGGGCCTCCATTCTGTACAACCAACAGAGCAAATACCTCCCTGTGAGAATTACAAATTCTTGGCCTGCTTTCGGACCCGAGGCGTCTCTCTGTGCTACCCGCAGCCCGCAACTCAACTAAGGACAATGAATCGAGGCGTAGGAACGTTGCCACATTTCGCTGTTGTGCATTCTAAATTTCCGCTTCCGTTATTGTGCCGCGTTGTGTTGTGTCTTATCTTAGATCTGTATTGAATTGTATTGTGTAGTGCCGAGCCGTGTCATTAAAACAAATCCGGCCCTCTGTACCGGGTGTTCCGTTGCGACGGAAGCCTCAAGAGACGATGCAGCTTAGTACCGGTAGTCCTGTCACGGCGCGGCGGGCGGGCGCCTCAGCAACCGTGAGAGAGGGAGAAAAACTCAGGTAATTCAAATCAATTCAAGTCATAGAAAACAAACCTACACATTTTGCTCGACGGTTGAACAAATGGCTTCTCTATCCTATTTCCCTAACCTAGAACAGAGAGGGGTGGCCGAATAGGGCTCATAGTGATGGGGGAGGGAAGGGACGGACGGGAGCGAGACTCAACGAAGGCGGATATCAATGGCTCCCATCCAACCCGACAGCAGACCAAAACAGGTGCAAGACCCGGGGATCTGGTTTCAGCAGTCTCGCTTATCGCCGTTCGGGGGATCGGGGAGGGTGAAGGTGGGCGCCGCTCGATCCGCCACCAGCATAAGCACCAGCACCAGCACCAGTACCAGTTCTGTCCATTCCGCTAACGAGTTGCAGTAGTTGCCTTAGTCATCACCCTCTTTCAGCTTCTCAACCTTTCCATTCGCAGGCACCCCCTACAACTGTTGACGCATCATCACTCATCATTGGCCAGTTGAACATCGCACACTTGATAAACCTTATTCCTCTTCCGTTGACGCTGTCTCTTAGTCTACGATCGATCTGGGATGAAGCCATCACCGTCCATCGTCAACGCATTCGTCGGTTATCTTGGCCGTTCCTAAGTCTTCCAACCGCCGAATCCAGGTACGAGAGTATATTCATCAAATGCCAACGACTAGTCGCCGTGGACCAATGTTGATGCAACCACAACACAACACAAGGGCCAGAGCAAAAAGGCAAATTGTATGCAACTCATCGAACGAAGGAAGCTCACCAACAATGTTCAGCAAAACCGCACGAATCATGCACTGTTTGTCTCCTCGTGACACATCTCGAGCACGACTCCAGACCTTCCTAGACTATCGTTTACCAAACACTGCGCCCTGATCTAGTTGCCATGCGGTGCTATCGCTGAGGGGATAAGCACTTCCTCTGCCTTACCCGTCCCGTTGATGGTTCCTTGATTAGTGACAGTCACATTCCTGCTTTCCCGCTTTCGATTCAGCGATGCTCGATTCCGTGCTTTCTGGATCAGCATTCCTGTCTTTAACGCCACTTTCGAGCCGTTCCAAGTTTTTTAACCTTATTTATGACAATTGCCTGAATCTGAGCCTCATATAAGGTTCGGCACCGGCGCCTTTATCCGACGTGACAGGCTTGACAGGCTGGTCCGGGCTTGTCTAGTCTTCTCCAGGTTTTTGCACAACGACAACAAGTCTTTTTCCTCTACTACGAAAGGCTAGATCCCGCCTCGCCCGTCGTGCCCGTCAAGCCCACCGAAACCGTGTCATCGTGTGCTATACTTCTTCCGTCGAATTTTGTACCTCATCGACCCGACGCCCTTCGGTCACGCCAACTGCCTTCCACTCCGGGTGTCGCCTGCGGGTATTAGCACCACCCTCGAGCCCTTGTTGAGAACAAACATACTCAGATTGATGATTCCCTGCAGGCTCTCTCATGGCGCCATCTTCACAATACCCCCGCTGTGCTTCAACAAATTTTTATCGGCCTCACCCCTTCTATAAACTTTCGCCGTTGATATTATGGAAAACTTTAACTGTGCAGTGGCCAGGTCATCGAAGACTCCGCATCCCATGAACAGAAGATCCTGTTTTTGGGTGTCAATCAGCTCTAGGTCCGATATGAACGTCACGAGATCCGTTGGCTAGATCATCGTGAGTCTATTGCTCCGAAAGTGTCGTCTGTGTCCGGCCGTGAACGGTCTCCCGTACGTATCCACTCGGCCGATCTCGACCTCCGACTGTCTCCAACGGATCGATTCGCCTGTCGGCCAACTGATGGTGCCTCTTCATCGTTTTCTGGAGCTGCCGTGGCGTTTCCTGACGCTAGGGCCCCGGCCAACCGTACTGCTGTTCTATCGTCTCCAGGCACAAATGAGAATTGGCGACGATGTTGACATTGACTTTGGAGTTCAGGCTTGCATCCTTTGGTCTTATCCTGCTCCTGCGGTTGAGCTGTGGACGTAGAGTTCAGTTGGTCATCTCCAACCTCCTGCTGTACTGCTGCTTTGTCGGTAGAATCGCGCTTGCTTTCAATATTGCCTTCGTGTGGCGGCTTGTTTGCTGTGCCACGTGAAATTGAACCAATGGAGGGCACAGAAGTGCTTCGAGAACGCTGTTTTGTTCGGTCGTTTTCACGACGTGTCTTTCCACCATCAACTTCTTGCGCCTTGAGACGGCGAGTGTCGTTGGACTTTTTCTTCTTCTTGCTATCAAAGTTTCGGAAGCGTCTGCTCAGCCTGATCTCGTTACTTGTGTTCATGGTCCGTGTTCGCGATACTGTTGACAGAATGTCAGCACGAGATCGTGAATTGCCCCCATCTAAAGTGAATACTCACACACTGTGCCTTGTCGTGTTGGGAAGGCTGCGTGGAGTGTCACGGGCTCACTCTCGTCTGGAAGGGTAGTCTCAGAAGCTCCTCGAATCAGCTGGATACTCATTCGTATGGCCATGCATGACCACTCACTTTCTCCCAGTGTACGCTCGTCAACCACTTCTCCTACTGTAGCCGCTTGCTCTCCTGGGATAACTTTAGGTCCACCCCTTATGAGACTGCCTGCTCTGGCCAGTGTCACAGCCTCCATGCTTTTGCCAGACATTTCATGAATGAATAATTCAAGACGTTTGACTTCGGCTTTGTATCTTGCGTCCTGAACACTCCAGCGTTCTTCTATAGTGCTATGACGATCAACTTCCTTCTTCAACGCGTCTTTTGCTTCTGTTAGTTGCGATTCGAGCCTGGCAATTTTGTGATGGCGAGTGCCGTAAGCTTCACATACGAACAAGATGTGCGGGCGATACTCGGCAGGCAGGGGTTCGTTTGTAGGATTCGTCATTGCTGCAACACGCAAAGCTTCTGCCACCTGGTCAACAGATGGGCTGTGCCAGACCTGCTGACCTGCGTTTATGAACATTCTGTCCACCTCGTCCAAGGAAGAATCCAAGTCAGGCACCGAGGTAGTGCCTCGACCGGTCTGAGATGCTCCCTGCCAGCTTGAAAGCCGCGTCAAGCTCTTCCTCTTGTGATGAGTGTGCATCTCTGGGCTTCCTGAAGTTTCTTTGAAAAGGTCCTGCAGAGCGACTTCGGAGCGAGGGGATTTTAGACCTTGTGGGCGATGTTTATTGGCCCCGAGGAACCGCAGCCAACCTGTATCAGACATGGCGGTGATGCTTGGCCAGGTGTTGTTGTCTGTTGTTTACTTGTGTTGGTGTTTGGATGAGTTCGATATCTCGAGTCTTTTGAGTTGTGCCTGGTCACTGGCAAGCAGCAAACGGAACACCTGACAGTATCAGTGGCAACAACTTGCTGCTTAGGAATTAAATATGACAATGGGTTATTGCAGGCAACCCCTCATTGACAAATCTTTGTCTGCTGCCAAACAAACGAAAGCCCTGTATTTTAATGAACTCGTGTGAAAAGATGGTTTCATGCCTAGAATTCGCCCTTGATATTACATTGTTACAATACTTCTAGTCTACACCACAGCTAATTTTGAAACCACCGTTCATGGAAGGAAGTGTATGATACGGTAATCATACTTTAACCAAGGTTGTCGCTTGTTGTGCCCTCGCCTTATTCACCGGTGAACTTATGCCTGTCGCGTGTTACACTCATCTTTTGCCATCCGTCAAAACGAAGTTAACAACTGCCCCCTTTCATCCACTCGCTCTCACTCAGTCTCCAGCCAGTCTTGAATGAACGTTCTGTTTCAGCAACAATAGATATAATCTCAGAAGTGTGCCTGGTTTGCGTCTGATCCTCTGCGCAATTCACCTCCTCAACTGGCACTGACACTAGACCATGGCGGACCAAATAGGATTCTTCTGCTGCACAAATCAGCGATCCCTTGACAGTAAGGTCAGGTTCCCTTTCAAGCAGTACTGGAAGCTCCCGAGCTCTCTCAGATCCGATTTTCGCTGGTGATCTGGACTCAGTACTGCGAAGTGAATCGGATCGCTTTGGAAAGGCGGTCATCATGCTGGTTTCGGCGTCTTCTACCTCTTCTTGGATATCAGACAAGAGCGAAGGTGTGTGAGCTAGTGCATTTGATTCAAAGGCTCTGTTTAGAACCGGCCTCTTCACGGGAATCTCTGGCAGGGGACGAGCAGTAGCATTTGGAGGCGACAACTTGAGGATATTATCCATTGATCCATCAAGACGTACTGGCAAGTCTCGCTCGGTCATATCGTTAAAACTTGCGGTACTGCAATAAGACCCATCGCTCGTTGCAGTTTCATCAAGATATTCTTTGGTCTGAGTTGAAGGGCCCTTGAGTTCAGTGTGATCCGGTGCTAAGCTCAACTGGCGGAGATTCGACCAAGAGCGGTAGTGAAAGCGGAATGAGACGGACGGATGTTCTCTTGGGTCAATCAAGATCCAGTCATAGAAGCGAGCCTCTTCCGGCGACTCTAGAAGCCCGCCT
This sequence comes from Fusarium sp. MBC 119, assembly GCA_030411635.1. NCBI lineage: Eukaryota > Fungi > Ascomycota > Sordariomycetes > Hypocreales > Nectriaceae > Fusarium > Fusarium sp. MBC 119. The sequence continues at coordinate 26,725 of JAPERM010000107.1, forward strand.
GAGGGTGACCTGCGGTCAATCAGTTTACTAGCTACCAGTGATAGGATAACAGGGACTAACCCTATGCCATAAGTCTCCTGACCACGATGCTTTTCCAATGTCGGTATTCGTCGTCTTCGGCCCTTGGCCCGGAAGACTTGAACCTCGATGAAGCCGCCATCTTCGGCAACTGATGTTCGAGTTGAATTGGGTAGGAAAGAGAAACACCGTGCTTCGATGCCATCCCTCTTGAGTAGAACACCATGTTCCTTGTATTGCCAACGGTCACTCGGTTCACATAGTGAGCGCATGATGGATCCTGAAGTCTGGCTGGCGGGATCTGCTCCGCAATTCATGACATTTCTGCCATTCATGAATATCTTGAAATAGACATAGCGTGACAGCTGTAGCTTTCGATCGAGTGTGTAGTGGATTCCAAATCGCGTCCCTAATGCCGAGTGAGTGTCAGATCGCCGAACAGCACTACTCAATTGCTGGGCAATAGGGGGCAAACATTGACTAACCTGGATCAGATGGAACATAGACAGAAATACGAGGACTGATTCTTGAAACATGCTGTGAACCTGAGTTCGGGTGGACTGAGCCAGTGTATTTCGGGCGCGGGACATCGTCTACAGAGGGTGAGATGCGTTGTAAAGAGGCATCTAAGAGAGGGAACTCAGGGAGCTTCTCAGAGTCGGGCTGGGTGACGATGGCGACTTCAACGCCTTGGTAATAGGGCATTGTGCGCAAGTTCTGAGTATTCAGTACTAAGATGATGAGGGGGAAAAATAAATGTCGAAGGTGAAGTTCGGCTGAACAAATAAGAGATTTTGGCAGTTTGGGGAAGGACTCTGATGAGGAACTGGCAGCCAGCTGTCGTCGGCTGGCGACCTCACTCAGGCCACAAATCCTCCGGGGGTTCTCTGGGCCTGTGTTTTACAGCCTTCCAAAGATTGAAAAGCGCCTTCGTCGTATATCTAGAGCTATTTAACTGTTGCTTCAATGTATTGTATTGGTTCTGGGCGAACTGTGTCCGCGAGTTTAGAGCATAGAAGTCAGTGTCAAGCGCCCTGATGCCAATCAACTGTTTCAATTTTCGATTCGTCTTGAAAGAGATTTGTTGTCTGGTTCCGTCTATGTTGCATAATTCACGTAAATGGCTGTCAGGACCCTTCAGAAGGCCTCTTTGATGGAGTGCCAGACCCGATGACGTGACCGCCACATCGTCTAGATCAGTTTGATGTTGCTTCCAATGGCCGTCAAACGCGCAATATCTCCTTTTGTACAAGAACATGGCTGCATCATCCAGTAACTGGCCAAGAGCTCTCGTCAGTTTGAACAGATTCACACGAGGCAGTCCGAGTTGAACCAAAATTTATTCCTTCATATACAGTGATCGATACAAGGATGCCGGCGAGCACACTAGTGGCGATCGTGTGTCTTCTATCGAGGCTTTCCAGATCCGTCATCTAGCTTTGTCCCAACACCTTCTTTGTGTCTTCCTCCTTGTCGATGAGTCCCAGACTCCTTATTTGCTTGACGCTTGGCGCATCATCGCGTGCCGTAGAGGACTCGGTTCGGGCGTAGGCGGCTTGCATAGCGAGAGCTCGGGCGTGCTATCCGTTGCCGTCAATTCATGATGCTACAATGCCGACCATGTGTCTGTGTTTGAACCTACCTCCTTCTTGTGGTGAAGGCACTCATAGTAATCCTCGAGAACCAGGCCGCACTTCTTCTTGCCAGAGTCATCGGCGGCAGAGGTGTTGACAACATAGCATCCCATAACCTCCTGCCAGAAGGGAAAGCAGCGGCCGACGCCTAAAGACCGAGGTGATATCGTCAGCCTATAGCTGCTTGTGTTTGGGGACCAGCGCTGCCACAGTAGACTTACCGCCATTCATGCCATATCCCGACGCCATATTGAGCCAATTGAGTGTGTGTTGAGGCTTTGCGCGGGTCGGGCGAAGTGTTGTCGTTGATTCGCGTTCCGTCCGACGTTGAACTGTCAATCGTGAAGTGCTGCCAGCCGATGAGTTCACCCGTACCTTGGCCGAGTAGCAAATAGGCGCACGTGGATTGGATGATTGGGTGGGTCTTGTCTGGTTGACTGAAAATACCGCTTGTCATTGGGGAGCTTGCGCCTGGAAAGGATGGTCACTGCCGATAGCACTGGTTTCAGGTGCAAGCCCAGCAGCAGCTGGAGCAGCCCATTCGTGGCGCTGACCTCCCACCAGGCCTCAGGCTGTGGCTGAAGCTACAGTACCTCTACCTTGCACCTCCTACCTGCCACTTTGTTAGTTGTAGTGGACACTGGACATCCATGTGACGACGTTGCCTTGAGCCCTTTCAACAACCTCAAACATTTATCAAGAGTCACTTCTCGTCGCATCTGAGCTATAGGCCTGCAGATTGTTTCGTCATCATGGCGGCCCCCGTCCCGCTTGGCCCTGCGAAACTGGTGCTCCTGGCTGTGCATTTTGCGACCATCGCCGACATTGACAGCTTGACGTATATCATAACCCAACATGCCACAGTCCTTCGCTCAGAATTGGCACTCCGAATCCTTCTCACCTATCTTCCAGAAACTCTCAGTCCTTCGACTTATGCGCCTCTTTTGCAAACCATAGTCACCAACGAGTCGTCGGAGATAAGTTCTGACTACCAACTCGACACTTCTCTCGTCGATAACATTTCCGATGAGCAAGCTGCCAAGAAAGTCAAGAAGCTTCATCTTCTCTCCCTCAAAGCCGACCATGTACCTCTCACTCATGAGGCCGACCCACTCGCCTCCTTTTTGCTATTGAGAGCCTACAGGATGGACGAGGAGGCGGGCATGTTGCCCCAAGTTCCCGAACTACTCTTTCCTTTTCTTCAACACCTGCCAGAAATCCGCACATGGATGACTTCAACAGTCCTTCCTCTAGTGAGAAGAAACCATGAGTATTATCCTCAAAGGCCTACCCGGTTTTCGCTGCTTGAGTTCCAGAATCTGCCGGACAGGGTCGCCGTTGACTACCTACTAGCTGAAACTGGTGTAGTAGAAGATGAGCTTGGCTTGGCTGGTCGCGATTTGAGCGGTCTGGTAGGACCTTGGCTGCACAATGATTCAAGATGGAAACGTGACGTTTTCAACGAGGATGCCTCGAGTGATTCTGGTGCAGCATCTGAGCTTTCGTGTCCTGGATGGGAACAAGCCCTCGAGTGGCTCACCACAAAAGCGTCAAGCTCGTGGCGAGTTGCTCTGAAAGCCATCGAGACTTGGGATGGTCCGTCAGATATCAATCTGGGAGATGATACTGGTTCATGGCTTCAGGAGAACCAACAACAGTATCTTGATCGGTCGTATGCCAGGGCTGTCATGGCTTCGGCCTACCTTATTCCTGATGCCGAGGTGGAGGCTCTAGAAGGCGCATACAGGATATGCAACAAGATCCGGTCTCTCCTAGATGAGGATACCGATACAACACTTCAATCCGCCGTGGCAAGCCTCGCGCCTGTGCCACCGTTCGACAAGTACTCTTTTAATGGAGCCAAGGCTGCGACACACCTGCGAAATGACTTACTACAAAGCTCAAATCCTCTTACAACCCCCAAGGAGGAATCCCTCGATCTGCTTCCCGCTCTCATCCAAAGCGCTTACATTCTCACACATTCTGGTGTTCCCTGTACAGTCCGGAAAGCTGGAGATCTGGCTTTTATTCAGGATCAGCAGGAACAAAAGTCCCAACTTGGGCGACTTATACGGACCCTTCCAACCCGCGCATCAGATGATAATCATTTTTGGATTCGAGCACGACAAGAAATCCTATGGCTACACGGTTGGGGAAACAATCCCAGCCCCGTTGAAGATGGGACTTTCCAGGGCATTTTTGGCAACGTGACTCCAGAGTTCATCGAAACAGAGTTATTGAAAGCGCTACTTTCCAGGTCACGTAGGTTCTATTAACAGCTCTCCAAGGTTGAAGCCATATCTAACATTGTCCAGGTTATACTCTAGCAAGTTCTCTGTACGACCAGGAAGGGCCAGATGCGCCTCTGTCAGAGTCTGCAGTGCTGAGTACGGTTCAAAACTCAGCTCTCGGTGCATTCGACAACGCATCAAATCCCAACCGAACGAGGGGAGGTTTGAAAAAATGTGATGAAATGTAGGTCGAAATTTCCCCTTCGTAATAGCGCACATTGACTGATCATGAAATCAGCATCAAATCTTTCCCCAGAACGATAGGAAAAGCCCATCCCGTCAGGCAACGGATCGAAGCGTTGCTAAGGGCCACTCATGCCCTAAGCGATTATCGCCTTGTGCTTAAGCAAGGTGAACCATTCAGTCCTGTGGTACTTAGAGTACACTCTGATCCAGTTTCGATCATTGAGAAAGTTCTGGAGCAGAACTCGAAGGCGTACACCCGTCTGCAAGAGTTTGTAGAGCTGGGTAACAACATGGTCAATGCAAACCTGCCAATCTGTGCTAGGTCAGGCAAGCAGTTGACAATATCGGATGATCAGGATCGTATCCGGTCAATGGCCGAGAAGCGTATCATTGCCATGTGCGTTGAAGCCGCTTTACGCGAGGATGATTTTGAAACAGCATACTCTTATGTGGTCAGCCGTCTTGGCATTCACGAAAGAGAGCACAAAACACAATCCCATGGTATTAGTGATGAATGGTCATGGAAGGCAGCACTGGATGCTGGCAAGTACGTTCGCACAGAAAGATCCCAAAAGCCAACGCATCTTGGTACGGCGAGCGGGAACCCCGAGATTCGTCACCTTGAACAGCGTATCGAATGTCTGGCGACTGCACTACGGATTGCCCCTCCCTCTCAACTCCAAGAAGTATTGAAGACTTTCCGACGTTGCGAAGAACAGTTGGATGCTGCAATCAAGGAGGAGGCCGCTAGAGAAGCCGCGTGGGATACTGCAGGCGATCTCTCTGGTCTCCCTGGCTCGTTTGATACGCCAGATCCAGATAAGGCTTACCCGCCACGAAATATCACTGCCAGCGCAACCGCCCGTCAGGCTGAGGAAGCACCAATGTCTCTGTTTGATCTGTCTAGGGCTACAGCACGGGTTGCATCGAGAAATCTTACCGTGTTGTCGAGTTTGCAGGGCTCCTTTACGTCAGACAAGACGAATACAGAGTCCGAAAACTCCGAATCCGAATTGCATGACCAAAACAGAACAAGAAAGCGAGATCAACTTCGAGAGGCTGCGACTGGTACTCTGGTGTCTGGCGTAGGATGGCTCCTTGGAGCCAACCCGAACCGGGCTGCGAGTGGCCAGCACTAACACGAACTTTACTTAATATCGGTATCCAAGAGCTGGTCAATAAAGCATCTGAGGTGCTAGTGGGTTAGTATTTAAGCAGATACAATAGGTTATTAGAGAGCTTAAGCGGATTTAGCGATGAATGGAATTATCACCTCGCTAACTGCTGTGTTCTTGATTCCCTTCGTGATACAAAGATTAGTACTTTTTATTTACTTCCTACTATATATTACTATAATAAGCAATTTGAAGGGTTTTAAATATTATAAAATAAATATAAGGTAAAAAGTCTAGTGACATAGGATCAAGATAATGGACCTATGTAGTAGTTATAATATCATTTCAAATACAGACATAGATAGATCAAAAGTAGCAGCAAGGTTTATAAGCCTCCGGGATAAAAAACTCAGATAGGAGAGAGGAAGAAATTAACTAATTACATATTATAGAGTGATGCTTTGAGGTGACTATGTATAAGGACCTTAGTACGGTAAACTCTCAAGAGTATATATCTTAAAACCCCCAGGTCAGTCCAGCGCGTGATGTCTCGAATGGTAGCATCACTTGATGCATCAATAACTAAATACACATAGTTTAATGAACCACCATGGAGGCCATAGGGAAGCACATATAGTAGCTGGTAGCATGTCCGAGACTTCGTGTGAGTGATGATTTTAGCATGGCCTGTAAACCAGCCTGGCAGTCCCAAGTCGCCATCGTCTTATCCGTCTCAGCGAGTAACGAGCAGATATTCCTCAAGTCTCAAATCTGCTGTGCTAAGGAATTATCCCTACCACTAAGTCAGTAAGGTCTCGACTTGCAGCCCTTACCAATAAACGGAATCAAGCTTGCAGAACCGTTATTGTCTCTGTCGGGAGCATAAGGGATAAGGATGGTGTGACCAAATCCCAGCATGATAGTGTTGGGCAGGTTTTGGCGCGATGAGTTTGATGGCGACTGCGGAAACTGAGTGTTCGAGAGCCCAGGATATTATAAACCCCATGAATGGATCCAACGATAGCGATATCAATAGTATGCAGAGTTGTAAGGCGTCAAGTTGTTTACAGCGATGGGTGGTTTGATTGGCGGCAGGTGAAACATTTACACGTGTTTCTGAGTCAATGAAAAAAAAAAGTCAGTCAAGACGAGCAAAGCGACTGCCACAGCCAGTGCTCGCATCAGTGTCTCAAGACACCGTCTCGCATACCCATAATATTATGAGATATGAGAACAGCACAGAGAGTTGAGGAGCGAGGTCGCATTCGAGGTTGAGTTTAATAGTCCATGGGATTCACCGATTAGGCCGAAGTCGACATCTGGTTGATGTTGTGCTGGCAAAAGCTATTATAGAGTCGTCGAAGACGCGATGGATGACTGATGAAGTGTTTGATTTGCAAAGATCCGGAAGCTGCCAAATGTGGTCCATCTGTGACCTTGTCGTCGCAAAACCGACCAGCAACAAGAAACTCAATTGACGCAGGCCGAGTACCCATTTTTGATCCCAATCCCTTAACTGTCGCAATCACACGAAACTCCTGTGTGAGCAGAGCCTTATTCAGTCTGCCGTAGTCCATGGAAGGAAAGAAAACAACGAATAAAAACAGTCAACAGAAGAAAATGCATAAGCAAAGCATGGGGGGGTTAGGAGAGGAAAGGAGAAAGGAGCTATGACCCCTATGACTGATCGTTCAGTCTCGTAATAGTAAACGCCAGCTGTGCGTTCACTGGATGCTTCGGTCGGGGGCGCCTGGGAGGATTAGCGGGTACATAGAAGGCAGCACTCAGTAGTAGCCCGAACCTCCATAGGCGTCGCGTGTCTCGGATCGAGAAGCAGACTCGCCGTATCCAGCACCGCCAGCGCTGGCAGCTGGGTCGCGACTTCGGGCAGCGTCGCGGTCGCCTCCGCGTTCGTATCGGTCACCACCACGTTCATAGCCACCAGGACCTCCACGAGGACCATAACGGTCTCGGTCTTCCCGGCCACCGCCACCGCCGCCGCCGCCGTAACGGTCTCGGCCATAACCCTCGTCGCGGTCACGGCGCTCGTAGCCACGGTCGTAGTCGCGGCCACCATAGCCACCTCCGCCTCCGCCTCCGCCTCCGCTTCGCTCCTCGTAGCGTCGGTCATCGCGGTAGCTGCGGTCATAGTCACGGCCGCCGCCTCCGTAGCCGCCTCCACGCTCGTCATATCGTCGCTCGTAGTTGCGGTCGTAGCCACGGTAGCGGTAGGGGTCGTCCCGGCCATAACCGCCGCCGCCGCCGCCGTAACCGCCACGACGGCGGTCATCATAACGTCCAGGACGGGGCTCTGAGTACAGGTCAACAACATGCAACTTGGATCTTCGTAGGGGTCACTAACCTCGCTTGGGTGGGCCAAAGTATTTGCCGGGAGTCGGGGTGCGAGGACGGGCTCGGCGAGCCTTTTCAATGCTCAAAGTACGACCCTCGATCTGCTCGCCCTGGAGGCCCTCCTTGGCAGCCTCGGCCTGGTCAGAGGTGACCATCTTGACAAATCCGAAACCACGAGACTCCTTGGTGTGGGGATCGCGCATGATCTGGCACTTCTCAACATCGCCATACTTCTCGAACATCTTAGAGACCTCAGCCTCGGAAAGCTTGGGGTGGATGCCAGTGACGAAGAGGTTAGAGCCAGGGTTGACAGCACCGTCATCATCATCCCGAGGAGCAGAAACATCCTTCATGTTGCTATAGAAAACGTTTTGTCAGCGATTGTAGATCGTGAGAGAGGTCGTCATGACCAACCTGTCGCCATGGCCGCCAGGTGAAGCGGAGCGGCGACGGCTGCCTTCATTGTCGTCGCGAGGACGAGGCGAGGCGCTTCGGTTGTCGCGCTCGTATCGAGGAGCCTCATCTAGAGCGAGCAGGTCAGCTATATGCAAGGCCACAGCAAATTTGATTTTGGTGGAGATAATGGAAAGAGCCGGATGGGCAAAGCCATCGCGGATGTGATGAAAATGGTGGTAGTGGAATGATGGATTGCAGTGATGAGGAGTAGGCGCGTCTATGTACGCGCCGCGAGTATAGCAACGAACCTTCGTATCGGTCGCCGTTGGCAGCCTCGTAATCCATCGCGGTGGTAGCCATCTTGTTTGATTTTTTCGAGTAGACGATCAAATCGACAATCAAGCCGTATGTGGTTTAGATGCGGTGGCTGACGACAGATAGCTCAATCGCAGGCTGGTTGGTGAAAAGGCGATGTTGAAGAAGGGAGAAAAAAAAGTCGGCGTAGGGGGAAGGGGAAAAGCAAAGGCGCCGCAATGTGCAGCAAGCCCAGTATTAAGTAGGGAAGGACGGGAGCGTGCAGTAATACGGAAACTCGCCGACTGCTATTGAAAGAAGCGGCGTAACGGGAAAAGAACAAAGAAGACTTGATAACGGCCGAAAGCTCGAGCCGAATGTCAAGGTGATGGTAAAGAGATGGATGGCTCAGAATGGGGCCCGGCCTAGATGGGGATGGATGATGAAGAGTTAGAAAATGACGGGGAAGCAGGCAGACAACGGGCAAATTATTACGCTGGTCCCGTCAGCGAGGCAACTTGGGGTTGACAGGGGAGACCTAGAATTTGAGGCTAGCTACCTAGCGATACGCTATCGTAACCGCTAAGTGTATGTACCTAACGGGCTGCTGGTTGTACCCGACTTATTCTTCCGCTACCAGTTGCTTGCCAGTGTCATACCTAGCTTACTGGGTACTGTACCCCAAGCATATTAAACCGTTTGGTGGTTGAGCGTCATATTGTTTGCTCTGATGCTTCCTAAATCGTGTTTAGCTACTTGTCTGTTTACGAAATGTTTGCGCTGTCTCTATTATTATGAACAAGCCCTCCTTGCAGACTGCTTTTACTTTGATTGGACTGCCGCTTCGACATTCATGGTTGGTCGCGGTATATGAACTCAATCAATATCAATTATGTTATCGTAGCAGCTCATAGTCGCACAAGTCGTGTGAAAACTCCAATTATTGTGTATAAAAGCACACATTTACCTATAAAACACTCTAGCTCCATCAAATACCATTATTTGTGCTTATCTTGCCAGGTAGCATTAAGATCTGGGGTGGATGGTCACCCACCTACCCTGGAGAAAATGACTTGCATCAAGTCTCTTACTAGCTGGGTGGCTACCGGTACCTACTTACCTAGTTTCCACAGTCATATTACTACTGTACAATTATCCCACTCTGCCCCTGTATATCCAAACTATCCTACAAGCTAGGTACCAGGAACACGGCACTGGACATGCAGGAACGTGGGCACGATACCTGTCCAATGCAATGCCGATTATTCCCCCAATTAACCACCGGCGCGGGGGTTGATGGGCACAGCCGGGTAATAAAGCTCACCACAAGATCCATTGAATGAAGATACTCTCCTTCGTGCATCTAACCCTCAACACATTAGGTACTCCACAACTCTGATAAAATTGCCTACCATGTCACTCCAAGGAAAAGTGTACGCAATAACCGGTGGTGCAAGTGGCATCGGACTCGCAACAGCCAAGATTCTTGCGCAGCGCGGGGCTACTGTGAGCATTGCCGATATCGACGCCGATGCCATGTCAAGCGCTACAGCATATTTCCAGGAGCAAGGTGTTCCGTGCTCAGTTTCCCGAGTTGATGTCTCCCAGCGGTCCGATGTCGAGGGCTGGTTGGACGACACCGTAAAGAAATACGGGAGACTCGATGGCGCAGCCAACGTGGCAGGCATCATTGGAAAGCATCATGGCCTCCGCGCTGTTGCGGACCTGGAAGATGACGAATGGCACAAGATTATTGCCGTGAATTTGACAGGAACGATGTACTGTTTACGGGCACAGCTCAACAGGATTGCAGACCGGGGGTCCATCGTCAATGTCGCCTCTATTCATGGGATCAAGGGCACGTCGCATCCGATATATGATGTTATCTTGATATTCTAACCACAGTGCGTAGGATTCGCCAAGCACGCTGCTTATGATGCTAGCAAACACGGGATAGTCGGATTGACAAGAGCGGCGGCAAAGGAGAATGGCCATCGAGAGGTGCGAGTCAACGCCGTGGCTCCAGGTGCCATATATACTCCCCTGATGAAGAAGGCATGGGACATGCACAACCGACCGGATGACGCCGAGTTCGACGAGCCGACTGCCTTTCAGCGGCAAGGCACACCAGAAGAATGTGCTAATGTGATAGTTTTTCTCCTTGGCCCCGAGAGCACTTTTGTGAGCGGAAGCGTATACGAGGTGGACGGAGCTTGGATATGAATTGCCGTTGTCCCTCGTTTCATGACAAGACTTGACCCTCCAGTGGGCAGCAGTTGGAGTGAAGGGTTCGAACTTGCTGGGTTATAGAAGGAGAATTGCATGGTGGATATCGTTTACCACACATCCTCAGGGTCGACCGCATGGTTCTCCCCGTCATCTCGAATGTGCTGGTGATCCTTGTCTCGCTTCATCGGCTTGCGCATGTCAAAAGCATCCTCGCTAGACCTGGAAGGGTCAGTAGCATGGTCACCATAATAGTCCTTGACCACACGAAAGACACTGTAGCCCAGATTCTTGTACAGAGTAATAGCCCGGTGGTTGCTACTTCGGACGAACAAGTCCACGAACCAGGCATTCTCGGCATCGGCTGCAACTTCCAACTGATCGGTCAAGATCTTGGCAATGCCAGACCTTCGCGCCTCCGGAGCAACAGTGAGCGCCGTTATGTGGGCGTGCCATGGCAGGTAATGTTCGGAGAATTTGTAGGCGTCGGGCGAAGATTCAACCTTGCCCATGACTGTCGACCAAAGAGTTAGCCTCAAGCCAGTGTGTGAATGTCCAAGATAACCCCACTATATCCAACAATATTCCCATCCATATCCTCACAAACTTGAAAGAGGGAGGGCCATTTAGCATGATATTGAAGATAGAAGTTGAGCTCGTATGTTTCCGTAAAAGGATCGAGATTGCACTTGGAAAACTTGTTCACGTCGTCAGGTCGAAACCGCCGAAATGTAGCCATCTTCTTGTTGGACGCCCCCTCTGGTTAGGGCTCGCGCGCTTGCTAGGCAACAAATTGAGCCGTTTAGTGAATATAACTGTGAAGTATGGGGAAGGGCGGTTTCCTATTGACTTTTATCCAACACGGCCGAGCGTCAAGCCAGTGTAAGGACCTAAGTTGAGGCAACGAGAAATGAGATTGAGACGACAAGCTGCCCCGCGACAGCTGTAGAGCTAGGTACCTGTTTTGTGTGATGTGGCTGTGCTCTTGAATGTCGTTTCGCAGCCACAGCAAACGTCTAGGCTCATCTTCACTCAATCATTTCGCATTGCGCATTGTGTTCCTCCACTGGCACTAATGCCGATGCTGTGCCCGCATTAGCGCCAAGCCTTTGGGCGGTCCACCTTGCGTTTCGCTAAGGTACCAACATCGCGCCGCCACGACGACCTACGTTGAGTATCTTGGGCACTGCAATAATGGAACTGAAATACCAGTTTTGATGGAGTCTCTCGTAATTCATAAGCATCCAAGATAGAAAAGTTTCCAGCACTTCGAACTAGTGGGTGAATAACAAGCACATATTAATATCCGGAAGCTCGGTCCGTTCGTTGGCCTATTCTTTGCCCACTGGCCACCAATTTGGTGCGATCAATAGTCAGTACCTAATAAGGGTCCCTGGTCACCTAAGCCAATCCATATCATTTCGAGCAACGCCGACTCTCCCTCGACACCCCCCGTTTTGAAAGGAGACCGACCATCCACCCCGCGACACAAGACTCCATTGCGAACGAAAACCGACGACGACTCTTTTTCGAAACTGCCCGACTTATATTACAACATAGGTTGCGTCTGCTGTATTTGGCGGTGGGACGCTTGCAGTCGAGGCTCGTGAGTCTAGGTCGTGGGAGGATCATCTACCTCTACAGACCACAGTTCGGTGTACCGAAAATGCCATCCTCGCCGCATACCCCCAGACACTCCCGGAACTCGTCCGCCTTTGATAGTTTTTCGGGCTCACCTCAAGCCCGAAGGCTTTCCAAGTCCTCCGTACAGGACGCCTCGACCCCGTTCCGAAACAGCTTTAATCAGCAAGATGCGTTGGAGTTGAGTGGAAATGGTATGGGCAACCTGGCAGATGAGCTGGCCGATGCCTTCTCAGACTCAGGAGATGAGGGGGACTATACAGACGGGGACGCCAACAGCGACATGTTCAGACCTGAAGGAGACGGCCAGGGTCATGGGCAGACAGACGAAATGGAAGACACAGAGGGTACCAGCAGTCCAAAGAAACAGGTCGTTGACCAAACAAAAGCTGCAAATCTCACGCTTCTCTCCCCACGGCGAAAACACCAACGACAGACCAGTAACTACGATGGCAGTCAATACGGGTCGGAGTCAGACTTGGATTCCCCTGGTATGCCCCCTGGCTTGGTGTCTAAAATGGATGCTGTCGAGTCATTGGCTCGAAGAGGAACAGAGAACTACGGTGGTCCGGCGGACGATGTCTTCAAGCGAGTAACAAACGCATTGCGGGATCTCGGCTCTCAGTCAAGTGTCGAGGCTAGCGCTTCAAGGTTCGTAGATAAAGGCGAAGGATAGATTGTATCCATTTCAAGAGACTAACAGGCATCACAGGTTAATAACAGCACATTCAGCGTTGACGACACATTTGAATCATCAGGCCCGCCAGATCCACAACCTCTCTTTTCCTTTGCTCTCTCCTCTTGTTGCACCTCCAGACTCAGAGACTATTGACGACCTGGTACCGTTGCTCCTAAATCTCTCCGATACCATGCCACGACCCTCAACATCGGCCTTCAACTCGCTGACAAGCCTCCACTCTCTCACTTCTGATCTTGTCCAAACCCTCAATTACCTCTCCGATACATTGCACATGTCTCGTCAAACAACAACGATGGCAACAAGGCGACTCAAAAGCGCCAAGGAGATCGTGGCTGAGATGAGGAGAGAAGAAGAGCTAAGAGAGGAAGGCGAGCGATGGCTTACAAGGGGTAATTGGGGCGAGCGTTTGGAGAAGAGAGAATGCGCAGGAGTATGTGGAGAGGTAATCGGCGGATTTGAGGAGGTCTGTAATGGGTGGCGAGAGAGGTTGCTTGCACAAGCGGAGGCCCAAGCATGAGCAATGGAATGATGAGTCGAGTGCTCGTGTGCAGGTGGTGCGGGACATCCTCACCAAAGCCGCCGACCCTTCCAATATTTGGTCTCCGTTTGTCTTTGAGCATATACCTGACATCATCCTTTTTTCTTTCTTTTTTTTTTCTTCTCCTTATAACGCCCTTCCGTATTTTTCTTTGTCCGTTTTCAGGGTGGCTTGACCGTGCTAGGATGGATCAAGGCGCAGTAAGGCAGGGAGCTCTCCGTTGGGGAGATTGGTCCTACATGATAGAACTTACCTTTACTTAGAGGCATCGTCAAAGAACGAGCAATAGAATGAAGTGATGACTGAATAATCCGTGTTCTGCAGGGATATAGTATCCCAGTCACTTAATGAAGCTTAGATCTATGCGATCGATAAGCAGCGCAGCTTACAGACGATTGAGTTTTGGGCACACGTATGTGAGGTATGGTATCGCGCGGCCTGTTGTTGTTATTTATCATAATAATCATGTTCTCCCCGGAACATCTTCAGGTGGGTTGAGGCCACTCATAAGCGGCCACAGACCAGTTTTCATGTCCTCCTGCGACCCAGCCTCCGGCCAAAAACATTGGACTGGAATTCAGGTGGGGGGAAGAAAAAAGGGGGACAAGGAGGGGGGAGGGCGACGCGCGACTGAGACGCGTTGAGTGGCGTTTGTCCTGTCGCCAGTTAACGCGACCCCGTGCTTGACAGTGAAATTAAAGGTTCATACTGTACTACCGGGTTGGCTTTCATTGGGAGACGACACGCTGGTCCTCAGATACCCGCCCTGTGTTCATTCAGCGTTCAGAAAACAAGCAGCGCAACGACAACTGACAGCCAACCAATCCAGCCTCAACGCCTGGGACGTAGATATCGCGCTACACTCACGCGCGTGTCACCGTCTATGAGCCAATCGCCAGAGTCACAATATTTGCTTGAGCGTGCACTGGCATTCAAAGGCACGCCAGAATGCCGAACGACATTGTTTTTGGCGTCTTTTGAGAACCGTAGCTGTTGGATATCATATCCATGAAGTTCTGGGCTAGCCGCGGAACGTCCCGCCACTGTTTGACAACCGACAGCTAGCCCGAGACCGGCTCCAAGGGTGATCAAAACGTTGTTTGTAGGGATGTGAAAACAACAACAACAACAATAATAGTGTTATATCGTAGAGCAAGAGAATATTGATCTTTAGTGCCACCCCGAGTTGAGTTTCACAATATATACCGATATCGATAATTGAGTCTGACACTGGTCTGAGTACGGAAAAAAACATACGCGCATTCACATCCAGTCGTACATGGGCACACGTCTGATTTGTATGCACCACTTACATGCAAAAACAACAAACATGCACGTGGGCAATGCAACAAAATAGCGCGCAAGACAAGACAAGCGGTGGACACATTAGCATCGAGGCTTATTCGGAGGAAACCCTACTCATTGTAAATATGCATTTGTATATCTAAGCTAAGAATGATGCAGTGTTGTTTTCTATGAATGTCATCTCTTTTTTTTATACCCGTTGGCGATGACGCAGCTTGCACCTGAAGTAGATGCTGTGCCATGTGCACGCCGGCACCTACCGAGTTCCCGGATTGCCTATGTCGGTAAGTACCTATCATGAATCAGAAGGGACCAGCTGATAAGCAATCAAGGTAAGGTAGAGTTTGTTTCTTAACGGTTTTGGAGAAAAAGTATTGAGAGGAAGATAACTTGTTAGTTAAGAAAAACCATGCTCATAGGAAACTCAATCAATATGCCCATGCACGCTCAAACGCAATCCAACCCCTTGTTTCTCACGACAGCCATTGTCCCATTCATCAACAACAGGATCACGGTTCTGCTCTATTATTTTGGTTGTTGTTATTGACCCGCGCGTTTCCTGGCCGTCCGCGGTCCTCCTTGTAGAGCCTGCTTGGGGGCGCAGGGGGGCCTGGCTCCGATGTTTGAGGTCCTTGATTGGCCAGCTGTCTGTTAGCGCGCCCTGAGAGCCCCAGTTCAACCTCCCTCCAGCAGCAACATCCCTCACGAGAGCTGGCGTCCCTCTTCTTCCCGCCACCCCTAGCGCATCTCTGCCCAGCCCAGCCCAGTACCGCACCCGCCCGCCTCGACCTCCATCCTGCTAACTTGGATCTTGCACCTCACGCCTCGCATCGTCAACTATCGCGTCGTGCATCATCACAAGCAACCCCTCTCCGCTTTCTTCGAGCTGGTGATAATAGGCTCTTCTCAACACCAACTTACCATTATCGATTAAACACGAGCCCGCTTCACGAACGTCATCGACCATCGTGCCCAACCTTCCCCGTTGCTACGGCCCTGCGAGTATCGAGACGATGCGATAGACGCCGCCATACGACGAACAAATTCGACATCTGCCGGATGGTGATTGGGATTGCGCCCTCACCGTCTCGCCTGGACTCACTTTCGCTTTCACCATTTCACTGTCATCAATCAAACGCCATTCTAATTGTCTTTCAATCCCGTGTTTTCCACACGCGCCCTCAACGAGTCGCCTTCATCACTGCCTGTCACCACTATCTTTCGAACACATTGACGCATATCTCACCACGAACACGACGCAAGGATGGCGGCACTTCCCGAAGCCGTAGGCATCGCTGCCTTGAATCAACAATCTTCAAAGCGAGCTATCGACGATTCCAAGAGCCATACCGCTACTCCTCGCTCATCCACTCCTCCCCGCTCAGATCGCGCCCGCTTGGAGCCCAGACACAGCCTCGACAATGGAGCAAACCGGGCGCTTCGCAGCAACGCAAGAAAAAGCGACGCCTCACGTGCCAGCCCTTTCGATATCGATGCTGTCGACAGTGCGTTGCTACGCGAATTTCAACGTCCACAGCGAGAGAGCACCCCAGGTGCCAGCCCTCATCGCAAAAGGCAGCGCATAAATGGCGATCGGTTTGTCAACCATCTATTTTGGCCATTATCACCTTATACTCATCAATCTATAGATTCATTCCAACCCGCTCTGGACAGGATCTGCAAGCAAGCTTCAGTCTATTGCACGAAGATGGGTCTCCCGCTACACCTTCAAAACAAAAGAAACGCACACCCCATGGCGAGCTTCACTTCCAAAAGAGTATGTAGTTCTTCTCCGAGTGTCCTCCGAATTGTAGATGCTAACCCACAGTTGCAGCGGAAGAAGCAAACCGTACTTTCTCTCATTTGCTGCGTGCAGAGCTCTTTGAGAGCTCTGTACCACAAGCAGCTACTCCAACCCTTACACCAAATCAATCTCTCCCTACATCCTCTCACATCCCCGCCAATGATGGAACCCGGGCTCACACTCCTCCCACAAATGCTTCTGCTCCATCATTACCATCCTCCACTTTGACACCGTCAACTCCCCACAAGAATCTCTTCTCATATATGTCACCGCGACATCATAATCAAGTTGCTGGACACCCTACACCTTCCAAGACACCACAAAGCCGACATGGCCCCAATCTCGACACTCGGGCAGAGATCTACAGCCTTTCACCAGTGCGATTTGGAAGTCAACAGATGCTGCTCAGCCCTAGGCGTCAACCAAGAGCTGTTAGCAAGGTTCCCTACAAGGTCCTTGATGCTCCTGAATTGGCTGATGATTTCTACCTGAACTTGGTAGACTGGGGAAGTGCAAACATTCTTGGAGTTGGTTTAGGCTCCAGCGTCTACATGTGGAATGCGCAAACGAGCAAAGTCAACAAGCTTTGCACACTTGAAGACGACACTGTCACAAGCGTCTCATGGATACAAAAAGGCACTCACCTTGCTATAGGAACAGGCAAGGGCCTTGTTCAAATCTGGGATGCGGAAAAAGCGCGCAGACTACGGACGATGACTGGGCACACAGCGCGAGTCGGGTCTCTGGCATGGAACACACACATTCTCACATCCGGATCACGCGACCGATTAATCTACCATCGCGATGTGCGGGCCCCTGATCAGTGGTTAAGGAAATTGGTCGGCCACAAACAGGAAGTTTGTGGACTCAAGTGGAATTGTGAGGATGGGCAATTGGCCAGTGGTGGTAACGACAACAAGCTCATGGTTTGGGATAAGCTCTCAGAGACACCGCTTTGGAAGTTTTCAGACCACACTGCAGCCGTCAAAGCAATCTCGTGGTCACCTCACCAGCGCGGCTTACTGGCTTCTGGAGGTGGTACTGCGGACCGCCGCATCATTTTCCACGATACTGTCAAGGGTTCAGTCATCAACGAGATCGATACAGGCAGCCAAGTCTGTAATATTGCTTGGTCGAAGAACTCCAATGAGATTGTATCCACACACGGTTACAGCCAGAACCAGATTGTTGTTTGGAAGTACCCTTCCATGACCCAGGTAGCCAGTCTCACAGGACACACCTATCGAGTGCTTTACCTGGCTATGAGCCCGGATGGCCGAACGATTGTGACTGGTGCTGGAGATGAGACCTTGAGATTCTGGTCCACATTTGGTCGACGACCGGGAACTCGGGAAGACGGTGACAATGGAGGTCGGCTCGCTGACTGGGCCGTCATTCGATAGCCGTCATCCGACAAGCGCCAGATTTGGTGGCAGTTTAGGCTGCCATATCATTTCGCTGAAGCATTTTAGAATCATGGCGACCCCATTTCTACTTCAGCTCCTTTTACGGCCATTTACTACATATAGCGCGCATCTTCATATTCTAAGCTGCAGCGTTTAGAGCTACGAGCTCTCAAAAAGTCGCATATCATGCGTTACGAAACATACCCTAAGGGCAATTGCATTATGCATTAACTGGCGTTGCATGCGGACTCAGGTTCTTCACTGGCTTATGGGAGGCGGGTGTTGGTTGGGTTGCTTTACACGGGGATCTTGGGATTTAAGGGCTCACGGCGGATCATGGCAACCCCTTTTGGATGAATGGATGGTTTTGACGAAGGAATGGATCAATTTTGGGACTTTGCCATTCAGGCAGGCAAAGCAAGCGGTAAATGCACAGCGACTGTTTTTCTGCACATTTTGTTTGGCCGTTCGGCTTGCATAGCGCAACGGATTAGCTGTTTAGCTACAGTAGATAGAAGCCTGATGAATCTGACAGGGTAGATTTCTTCCCTATTCAAATTCAAAACCCGGTCCTGTAAACTGGTGACATTAGTTTATGCTCTCTTGTGCTTGGTGAGAGTTAACACGAGTTGGATATACAACGTGACATCGATGTGACGACTTGAGGGGACGCAGTCTATGGGATTCATCGCCTCTTGTGTTTGTCTGCAAAGAGTAGGGGTATCCTTATGCATTATCTACAATGTATGGCTAAGATCCATAAGATGTGGCACGTAGTCACATATCTTCATTTAAATCATCAATAACAAGAAATTCCACGAAGCTCCCACTTAACATCGCGTTTCTTGAATACCAGAATCAACCGCAAAAAAATAAATAAAGAAAAAATGAACATGAATCTTTGCGCGTGGCTCATAACACCAGGGAGGGATCTGCATATCAAGTGGCTGGTGCCGTCTATCCCGTTCTCCGTCCCCGTGTAGTGTTAATCGGGTTTCCATCAACTCCAGTTGCGGAAGAACCGCGAGTTTCATCGAGAAGCGGAATCTTATCCACGCTTACTGGTCGATTAGCATCGTCTTTAGGCAGAGACGTGTCACCAAGCATGTCCTGCTCACGATTCACTTCGTTCATGGAC
Organism: Fusarium sp. MBC 119; assembly: GCA_030411635.1. Lineage (NCBI taxonomy): Eukaryota > Fungi > Ascomycota > Sordariomycetes > Hypocreales > Nectriaceae > Fusarium > Fusarium sp. MBC 119. The sequence goes on from JAPERM010000107.1 coordinate 45,769, forward strand.
GGGATCTGACCAGTAGATGCCGAAGGTCCCGCTCCACGTTGAAGCTGCTCACGAGCAGAAGATCCTTCGGGTCGTGGTCCCAACGGGGGTGACTGTGGTATATGCTCTGGGGAGTTCTGCCATTGGATTACCTCGGCCTTCATAGCTTCCAGCTCTTTCTGGAACCGCACACCGAATACGTCGATGTAATATGTGGCGCCATTGTAGATACTCCAAGTGAAGACCACCATGAGAAACACGGCCGAAGCCCAGCGGCTCAAGAACCAGAGCGGGCAAGGAACCATGGTGAGAAGAGCATAGGAATACTGAATTACCATGAAAGTTGCTTCCTGCAAGTGCTCTGGCTGTCGCAGCACAAATTTTCCAAGCCAGGTTTTGGAGTACGACTTCCTGAGCCAAGTGAACGAAGTTGGCCGTCCAGCAGCAATTTTCTCCCTCCGACGCACAGTAATAAAGAAGTAGTAACAAAGCTGCCAGAAAATATATGGGAGGGTACTCCAAGCAAGCATGGAGACAACGTTGGCATAAGCGGTTGGGGACCCTGGGGGCGAAGTCTTGATAGTCCAGATCGCGGGGAAACGCTCTTTTTGCTTCTCAGGCGAGAACAAGTGAACGATGCAATGTAGAGTTGCACAGGGCATAATGTGGATAAAAAGCGAGGTAACCTTGTCGAAACTGTGAAAGACAAGCGAGTTGCGCCACATGATGATTGCAACAGCATTATTACCAAAAGCGAGGCAGTATGATGCCGTAAAGAGGCGTTTGGAGCCGGGAAACACCCAGATTGAGAGAGCTAGTAACAGGTTGGTGAAATAGCAAAGGTCTGCGAGGAAGTAATGATAGCCACGTCGATGATAGGTGAAGTAGCGGATTGGCATGAAGTACAGGAGCTGCACAGTGTACCACAAATGGAAGTACTCTGGATATGCGCCAATGAGGTATCCGCTGACGAAGATGTTCAGAACGCCAAAGATGAAGGACACCTTTTCTCGGGCACTGATGACCTTTGTATCGTTCCATCGCTTTCCAAGCTTGTCAACACGTCGTTGCATCTGCTTGCGATACCGATCAAGCTGTTCATCAGCCGTAGGGACTCGACGCCTCCATTCTTCCACCATACGGTCACGAGCAGACTGTGTCTTGGTCTTGATGGCTTCTCTCGAGCGACGGACCTTGTCCGTCTGGGCGGAGATGCCTTTCTGCAGCTTCTCAAGCTGCTGGGGCAGCGCAAAGTTATCGAGGAGGTCGAGGACAGTCAAGCGATCCAACGGCGGAAGGCCATCCCAATCTTCATGGTTGGAACTGCTGCCGGAGAAGGATGGGTTTCTCGAGTGCATCGAGCCCCTAGGAGTTGTGGCACCTAGCATTGGAGTATCGAGGAGGGCGGAGTCGGCAGGCACATTGTCGGGGGAAGCTGGAGCTTCAGGGTCGGGTGTAAGAACAACTTCGCTATCGGTCGAAATGTTGTCGGATTTGAAGCCCTGGGCACTGCCCGAGGCTGTCTTTGTATCCTCATCCATATCTTGGGCTATCCCTTCTTGTCGTCGTCCACTTTCACGTGTCGAAAGCGCTGGCTAAGTGGCGGCTGGGTTGTTAGGAGGAGACAAGTATTTGCTGTACGAGACGACGTCAGAACGGAGATGGTTGTGATATTAGAAAGGAAAACTCACGAAGAGGGTCAACACAAATAGGGAAGCGTATGCAACAAGGGCCGGGCAAAGAACGGTGCAAGGGAGCGCGACTCAGCGCAAGGTACTTGTACTTATACGAGGCAGGACAGCTACCTTAGACGAGCTCCATCCACAGAAAGGGAGCAGTGGATCATCCGTTCGATAGAGGTCGGGTGATTCGAGGTGTAGGCAATAAATATTCAGGCTGAAGAGAATATAGGTGTGATAAAAGAAGGGGAAAAGGTAAGGGTGAAACCAAGGGAAGCACCAGCGGTGACGGAGCATGCACGTGGGATTGCCTGGATGTGATGTGTTGAACGTCCCCCAACACCAAGCACAGCTAGAGCTGGACCCCAGACCCAGAGCCGATGATGAAATGCGAATGGGCTGAAAGCTTGCTTGGCTGGGGGAAGTGGAGACTGCGGCACCTGCATTTACGCCACAGGCCACTCAAGTCGACGATGTGTTAAGTTCAAGTTATTTTCAACATTCAAGCCTTTTTAATGTATCTGCAACAGCCTGCCACGTTGCATCATACATGACCCATCGTAGAATTCAAGCCAAACCAGGTTATGTTCAGTGGCATCTCATCGTTATTGTTAACTCCTACTTCATTACCTCGAAGACGTTTCTATTGCTAGTTCCATGACTGTTTCAAAATCCATTCATGAGTACCTTATCACGATACCCACATCATCGCCATCATGTGAACCTTCCCAATAGACCAATCTATTTCTACCACTTACATGTTGTCAAAGTTACGTGCTGGTTTATCCACTCCTGAGTGGCTAATGGTGCCTGACAGTGTAAGGACCATTTTCGATACTGCCTACCTACTACAATCAATGAATCTACAATCGATGGCTTTGGTCAAACACCGTTTGCCATCTGAGGCTGTTGATACTTTAGGTACCTACTGTAGCTTTGCTGACTCACAATGCCTGAGGCGCTAAGGTACCGCCTTGACCTAGGTACTTCAATCCCAAAGCAAAGTAGAATCTGATTGGGTCTTGCTATTCCTGTGCACAGGCCATGCCCAATCCAACTGCTAGGTTCTACAGTACAGCACAGCCTACTCCAAACCCAGCCAGCCCAGCCAGCCCAGCCAGCCCAGTCGCGCGACGCGTTATCCATCATTTCTCAACTCTTGCAGCACAGCACGCCAAACAGCAAGCGTCTTTAATCGCCTTTTTCGTGATTGATTATGCGTGTTGGAATCTGCGAATTGGCAGATCTCGCGACATAGCATTGTTCTTTGTTGAGCACTCGATTTGCGCGCTTGTCTTTCCTCGGTCCCTTCGCGCGATTCGTTGGCGCAACCGCAACTCGAGCCCCGACCACTTTGACGCGCCCGCCTCATCCTCACCGGCGCATTCGCTTCACGATCCGGTATACCCCTCTAAACCAGCATCGTCGTCTTTCATCTTGACTAGACGTTCCTCTACGACCACAGATACCCGGGCATATCGCCCTGCGACGCCGCCATGGGCAAACTAATTCGTCTCGAGTTGTTCAGTGCGTCTTTCTTTTCACGCGTGTTCACGGCCGAGCTGTCGAGGATTTAAACTGACCTGCGCCATAGACTTCAAGTCCTACAAGGGACATCATGTCCTCCTGTTTGGTGACTCGTACTTCACCTCTATCATCGGACCCAATGGATCCGGCAAATCCAACTCGTAAGTTACCTTTCTCCCACTGGCCCGACTTTATCTAAAGCCCTTCTAGCATGGACGCCATTTCCTTCGTCTTAGGCATCAAATCCTCCCATCTACGTTCCGCCCACCTCAAGGATCTCGTTTATCGCGGACGAGTCTTGAAAACGGCCAAGATCAACGACGATGGCTCTGCGCAGACCAATGGCGACGCAAATGGCGATGCAGACGGCGACGACAAGGCTTCTCGTGGTGACCCTAAGACAGCTTGGGTCATGGCTGTGTACGAAGATGACGCCGGCGAGGAGCAGAAGTGGAAGCGTTCCATTACAAGCCAAGGTGCCAGTGAGTACCGAATCAACGACCGTGTTGTTACCGCCCAGCAATACAACGAATCCCTCGAGACAGAAAATATTCTCATCAAGGCTCGAAACTTCCTTGTGTTTCAGGGAGATGTCGAGGCCATCGCTTCACAATCCCCCCAGGACCTTACACGTCTGATTGAGCAGATCTCTGGAAGTTTGGAGTACAAAGCGGACTATGAAAAGACACAAGCAGAGGCTGAGCAGGCTGCCGAGAACCAAAACTTCCAACTTCATCGACGACGTGGCATCAACTCGGAAATCAAACAATACCGGGAACAGAAGAAAGAGGCAGACAACTTCCAGAACAAGACAGATGAACGTGATGCAGCCATCGTCACGCACAGTTTGTGGAAGCTATACCATTTCCAGAAGGCCATGGACGACTCGTATGCTGCGATTCAGGACCATCAAGAAGACCTCAAAGAGCTACGTCGCAACGTAGAGTCGTTTGAGAAGAGACTTGATGCTGCCAGGAAGGAGCAGGTTACTGCAAGTCGCCAGGTCGCCCGTATAGACAAGGAGATCAAGACCAAGGAAAGAGATATCGAAGACAAGGAAAACAGCATGGTTCCCGTCGAGGAAAAGATTCACGAATCTACACAGCAAGTCGAAAGCCTCCAGGCTCAAATCACCAAGGTTACCAAGGAACGTGACGAGCAGGCGGAGATTGTTCTTCAGGTCCAAAAGGATATTGAGAGGGTGGAAAAGGCTCGCGAAGTCTTCGAGAACGACTACAAGGAACAAATGAAGAAACAAGGTCGTGAGGTCAGCGACGAGGATCGTCGAGAGTACAATAGGCTTCGTGCTCAGGTCATGTCCCGAACAGGCCCCAACCAAGCCAAACTCGAAAACCTCGACCGGCAGCGCAAGGCAGACGAAGTCACTGTCAACACTTTGAAAGGAAAAGTCGACAGTATTGCAGCAGGCATCGAGAAAATTGAAGCGGAACTGAGCAGCATTGAGGAACGTCGGTCTGCAGCGCAGACTACCTCCAAAGACCTTTCTCAAGAAATCGACGCCAAGAAGAAAGATTTCAACCAGCTTCAGTCGGAACGTGTTCGGACCAACCAGAAACGGACTGAGCTCGAGGAGAAGCTCGAGGATGTCGCCCGAAAACTTAGGGAAGCTGACGATGGCCGCCGCCAAAACGATAGGGAGGCCAGGTTGAAAGAAATGGTGACTTCATTGAAACGCATGTTTCCAGGAGTTCGCGGTCGAATTGGTGACCTCTGCAAGCCAAAGCAGAAGAAGTTCGATGAAGCTGTTGTTGTCGCACTGGGAAGAGACTTTGACGCTGTCGTGGTTGATTCCGAGAAGATCGGTGTTGAATGTGTTCAGTACCTCAAGGAACAACGGTTTCCACCCATGACCTTCATTCCTTTAGACAACATCAAAGTCAACGCCGTCAACACTGCGGTCAAAGGATTCTCTGGTGCTCGACTAACGATTGATACCATCGACTTTGATTCTGCCGTTGAGCGTGCCATGTCCTATGCATGTGGAAGCTCCGTCGTATGCGACACTCTCGACATTGCCAAACACATCTGCTACGAGAAGAAAATCCCGGTCAAAGCTGTGACATTAGAGGGCTACATTATCCACAAGGCAGGTCTGATGACTGGTGGTCGTGGGCCCGAGTCAAAAAACAAGAGACGGTTCGAGGAGGCTGATGTTCAGAATCTTCAACGAATGGCCACCAAACTCAAGGACGAGATCGATCGACTCCCTAAAGCTGATCGTCGCGGTACACAAGAAGAATCGCTGCAGATCGACCTGTCCGGGCTCGAAAGGCGTTTGGGAGCCATTAAAGACGAACTAGCTGCCTTCAACAAGAACCATTCAAGCAAGAAGCGCGAGCTGGATAATCAGAGGAGGCAGCTCAGAGAACTCGAGCCCAAGTATGAAGAGCAGGCTTCGCAATTGGAGAGCACCATAAGCACATGTGAAGAGTTTCGGGATGCTATTGCACGGGTCGAGGATGAAGTATTTGCAGATTTCTGCAGACGACTCGGCTATAGTGACATCCGAGTCTACAAGGACTCCCAAGGCAAGCTAGAGCAAGAGGTTTCTGAGAAACGTAATGAATTCGAGGTTCAGAAGCAAAAAATGTCGAGCCGGTTGGAATGGGAGCAGAAGCGTAACACCGACACTACGTCCCGAATCAACCGTATGCAGAATCATATCCGACAAACCAGGAGCGAGATCAAGGGTTATGTCAAGCAGAAGGATGAGATTGAGAACGCCATGCGCGAGGAACAGGATGAGTTGGAGGCTCTTCGTGAGACTCTGGACGAGAACAAGGCAGAGCTTGGTGAAAAGAACCAGAAGGTGTCAGAAGCTAAAGTCGAGGTGCAAAAGCGATCCAAGGATATCGACACACATCTCAAGGACATAAACTCCCTTGAGACGGTAGTCCAAAAGAACAGTGCTAGTAAATCGGCATTACTTCGAAGATGTCGATTAGAGCAAATCCGCATACCGCTTGAAGAGGGTACTTTGGACAACCTGCCCAACGAAGACGGCTTACTTCACCAAGATCCAGATGCCATGGACATTGACGAGGATGATGAGGAGATGATGGAAGTGGCCCTCGATGATCACGGAATTGCGATCGATTTTGATGGACTTGATGAGGATCTCAGAGCTGTAAGTGCCATCTATCTCGCAAAGTATTAATGCTAACAAATTGTAGTCGGATGACCCAAGTGTCGAAGAAAGTTTATCGGAGAAGATTACAAATCTCACTTCCGAGTTGGAGAAGTTGAACCCTAATATGCGAGCTATGGAGAGATTGGAGAGCGTCGAATCCAGACTCAGAGTCACGGACCAAGAGTATGAAGACTCGAAGACGGCGGCGCACGAAGCCAAAGAGGCCTTCAACGAGGTCAAGAAAAAGAGGTACGACCTCTTCAACAAAGCGTTCACCCATATCCAAGAACAAATATCGCACGTATACAAGGACCTCACCCGATCAGAGGCATATCCCCTCGGTGGCCAAGCTTATCTGGACATTGAGGAGGACACAGACATGCCTTACTTATCTGGTATCAAGTACCATGCCATGCCACCCTTGAAGCGTTTCAGAGACATGGAGCACTTGTCTGGAGGCGAGAAAACCATGGCGGCACTGGCACTCCTGTTCGCTATTCACAGCTACCAACCCAGTCCCTTCTTTGTTCTCGACGAAGTGGATGCCGCCTTGGACAACGCCAACGTGGACAAGATCAAGAAGTACATCAAGGATCACCGCGGCCCGGGAATGCAGTTCATCGTGATCAGTCTCAAGGCGGGTCTTTTCCAGGACAGTGATAGCCTGGTGGGCGTCTACCGAGATCAGGAGGTCAACAGTTCAAGAACCCTTACTCTAGATGTGAGTTTCCCCCGTCACCTGACTTTTTTGAACTACGGCTTACTAACACTGACCAGTTGCGACAATATGCGTAAGGAAGTTTAGAATTTCAGGCCATTTTCTTTATTTGTTCCACGGAGCCCGGGTGGAAAGCTGGGTGTTTGGTGCGAGCCAAAGTGTTGGAAGCATGAGGTTTCACATGAGTTAACGAATTTCGTCGCGTCAGTCAATCCTGTAGTACTGAGATAAATACGTAAATATTGCAGGGCTCATCACGAGCTTGGATGAGCTCTAAATGAGTCACTTGGTAGGCGCACTTGCCCAGTTCTAGTGTCTTTGTCGCGTGAGGTCTTTGTCGTATAAGGCTGAGTGGCGTGGATGAGGCTGACCCGGGTGTGGGCCCCTTGTAACTAGAGCCACATTGAAGGCTACTGCACCTAAACTTACGCCTCGAAGCGGCCTGTGTGACAAAGAATAACTTCCTTCCGACAATAAATCACAACGACCAACGACGTCCTACGAAACGCGGCCTTTACCATCGGAGAAGACGCATTCACTTCATCGTCACAGACCTCCCGATTTCATTATCTGCTCTACGCAATGACCGATAGTTTATAAAATGGTTGACGGCCCTTGTTTCGTTCGAAACGCCATCATCTTGAATCGCATTCGTTTATCGTTGTCGCAATAGACAGCAGTATCTCAAGACGGCACGCGAAAGATTACCGATTAATTGCTCGCACCTTTTCGAACCCGTTGTACCTCCTCAAGCCGCTCGATCGATCTCGCGACCGTAATCTCTTTGCGCAAACCTTTTCAGTTGACCACCCCCCGTCGTGCGCCTCGCATCCAACACCATGGATCTCGCAATCACACTTATCAAGTCCGTTATGAGGGCATTCTACCAGACTCGCGATATACTTGTCGTTGATGCGCTCATATTACACGAGGCGTACGTATATGGTCCTGGGTGGGCAAGGGAAGATTGCTAATCTCTGCCTACTAGGCTCCGAGACGATGATTTGGCGTACTTGATGTCTATCAACACAAAGGACCTCCACAAGATTTGTGGCAAGCTACGTGAAGACAGATTCTTGGTTGTGTAGGTGAACGCGAACCTTGCTAATTACCTATGACTAATTGGGGCACGCGCAGACACACACGATCAGAGTTACGAGAAGGAAACCCGAGACCCAGCAATCGAACGTGGTACTATATCGATTACCGCAACACAATTGATGCTATCAAATGGCGCGTCTACACCATCGACAAGGAAGTTCAGGGAACGACACAGGTCGCGAGTGAAAAGAAGGAATACTTTTGTTCTTTCTGTAAGGCGGAATGGACCGCTATGGAGGTCTTGGACAACGTCGGTCCAGAGGGCTTCCTATGCCATCGTTGCTCCCATGTTCTAACTTTTGAAGCGGACCGAACATCCACGGGTCATGAGCAGTCGACCCGTCTTAACGACCAGTTCAAATTTATAAGTGAACTGCTACCCAAGATCGACGCCGTCCACATCCCCGAGTGCGATTTTGATCGCGCACTTGCTAAAGCCCGTCCAGTGAAGCGCGATGAGACACACCAGCGCGCTCAAACCATTGCGGCAGACTCTGGTGCGCACCGGCCGATGGCAGTCAAGGGATTGACCAACACTGGACCACAGTCTATCGCAGTTAATATCTCGACATCAGATGGTCCTTCAGAAGCTGAGAAGGCAGCAGAACAGGCACGCAAGGAGAAGATTGCTAAGCAAAACGCGCTGCCATCCTGGATGTCCAACAGTACGGTCACTGGCGACTCCTTTCAAGCGAGCGCCACTCCCGGCACCACTTCAACTACCAAGAAAGATGTTACTAAGGACTCGGCAATTGCGGCTGCACCTGACACCAAGGCCAATACTCAGATCGATGACATATTTGAGAAGTTGAAAGCAGAACAAGCAGCGGAGCGAGCAAGAGAGGAGGACGAGTTTGGCTCAGAGGAAGACGAAGATGAAGACGAGTTTGAGGACGTGCCTGCTACTGGCAACGTATCGAGCCGAGATACACCCGTCACACCAGCAATCAAACGAGAGCCCTCAGAAGACTCGGAAGAACGACAGGCAAAACGAGTCAAGGTTGAACCTGAGCCGCAGATCAAGAAGGAACCCGAGGTGAAGAAGGAAGAAGAAGACGAGGACAGCGAAGAGGAGATTGAGTTTGAAGATGTCTAGAAGCGCAAAGTACGTGCGAACAGGCAATCCTTATACATAGAGGCGACACTTGATAGGCCCTTGATTTCACAAAGTTATATTTGCTTGGCGTTGGAAGGGTGGCTGTGAAATGGGGAAAGGTGAGAATTGGACTGGATAGGCGACAACCCGCAAGGGTAAGTAAGCAACAGCAGAGCATTAATCTACTGTGCTGAGACGGATCCATCGGAAGATCTCGTGTACATATAAATAAGCTACAAAAATTAGACGCCAGAGATTACAGTAGTGGTAATGATATCATTTCTTACATACTTGGACAGAAAGTCCTCTCAACAAACCGAATACTTAGGCTGAGCTGTGTCGGCAACTGCATCACCTATGGATGGAGTTGACAAAGCCTATTACATTATGGAAAAAGCAATACCGGGGAAACCGCCATGGGACTCTGGACAGCGGCTGTAGTGCCCATCACAAACATCTATTTGAGACGGCAACCAGAATTCGGCCATCTACATGTCACTATTCAAGCAGTTTCCCATAGGTAGGAAAACAAACAGCCCAGCCCCTCAATCGCAAACTGGTCACACAAACATTGGGTTCCCCCAATTAACGTTAGCCAAACGCGTCCAGCTATGCCACCAACGTCAACTGCCACAGAACTCTCAACGCTTCCCGAATAACCTAGAAATTCCTGGCTACCCCCGAGCGATATTGATTAAAGTGAAGTGAGAGCTACTGTAATGAACCTCAAAAATCTACCGAGGATTTTCTTACTGTCTACCCATCTGAAGCCCGACGAGCTGCACCAACTTGAAGAACGGATCCCAACGTTGACGTATGACATCAATGAAGCTGAGATCGTGGTCGGCAAGATTTCGCAGCCAAGGCGCGCAGAATTTGAGCTGAGACGAGCCAAACTTGAGTTCGTGCCTTTGGAGCAATCGCAGACTCAAGACGGCGAATCCTCACCTACAGCTCTGGCGAAAGACTCGGACGATGGCCCGAATCCTAAGCGGAGGAAAGTTGCAGAGCAACCCACAACGGCAACCAATATAGTCAAGGTTGTCAAACTGGCATGGCTCTCGGACTCTTGGAGGGAGAAACGACTGCTGCCCGTAGACCAATACTTGGTCTATCTAGGCAAAAGAGTCGTGCCGCGAGAACCAACGCCTGCGCCTGCGCCTGCGCCTGTGCCTGTGTCACCAAAAGGTTCTACTTCACCAGCGAGTAGCATTCTGGAACGTGCTCTTCTCGACCAGGAAGCACAGCCGACGGCCAGTTCGCCGTACAGCCGCCATAAACGACGCCATGATGTTCCAACGGCATTGTCACAGAATACGCCCAGTTTACTACACCAAACAACGTCGGAACACGATATTGTCCTGCCTATGCTCCCCGACTTTCTCAAAACGACGTATTCATGTCAGAGGCCTACGCACATGAATCCGCCCAACGAGGACTTTGCAAAGATTCTAACAGAAGTCAGAATGATTCGCCAACTTCGAGGGGATGAAGTTGGCGTGAGAGCTTACTCTACTTCCATTGCTGTGGTATCAGCATACCCATATCCGATCAAGAACCCCCAAGGCAAGTATCATGTCTTGTCTAGCGTTAAACATAGCTAACGTTTCATTAGAAGTAGCACGATTGCCAGGTTGCGGTGATAAAATCGCCGAGCTCTGGAATCATTGGAGGGAGGCAAGAGAGTTAGTGGAGATTCGCGAAGCCAACGCTGATCCCAAGATCTCAGTCCTTAAACTCTTCTACAACATATGGGGAGTTGGAGCTGTCACAGCTCGCGAATTTTACCACAAGGGTGAGTGCCCAAGAAACAGGATCACACGATCTTCAAAGGAGACTAATGGGCCACAGGATGGCGAGATCTGGATGATCTAGTCGAGTATGGGTGGACCATCCTCAGTCGCTCGCAACAAATCGGCGTCAAGTACTATGATGAGTTCTTGGGCGGTATTCCGCGGGACGAAGTTGCGTCTATTGGCACCACAGTCTTGGAATACGCTCGCATCATTGACCCTGGATTCGAGATGATCATTGTAGGAGGCTACCGACGAGGAAAGAAGCATTCTGGCGACGTTGATATTGTCCTGAGCCACCGAGACGAAAGAAAGACACTGAGAGTCATATCGCAGATAGTCTTAAGTCTCGAGAAAGGTCATATCATCACCCATACGCTCACTCTTTCCACTCACAACAGCGATCGAGGACAACGCCCAGTATCGTGGAAAGGCGAGAACTCCAGCAGCTCAGGCTTCGACACGCTCGATAAGGCGCTGGTGGTCTGGCAAGATCCAAAAAACGAAGATGCACCGCACCGACGGGTCGATATCATTATCAGCCCGTGGAAGACGGTGGGATGCGCTGTGCTAGGCTGGAGCGGCGGGACGACGTTCCAGAGGGATGTCCGGCGGTACTGTAAGAATGTCAAGGGATTCAAGTTCGACAGCAGCGGGATTCGGCGTAGGGCTGATGGTAGATGGGTGGATCTCGAGAGAAGCTCCGCCGGCGACGGGGCTCCTGATATGGAGACAGCGGAACGGAGGGTTTTTGAGGGGCTCGGCCTGCCGTGGCGGCCACCGGAGGAGAGATGTACGGGTTGAGGTGGGAAAAAGAAAAAGAAGAAAAAGAAGAGAGAGGGCAAGGTCTTGGCGACACCCGGTCAAGACTCTTGGGTGTTTCTAGAGGTGAACACAGCCCAATTGTATAAATGGCGAGTAACTCGAAGGGTCGAGATTTATGAATGGATATTAACAGCCGAGGATAGTCTGCGGAGTTTTGAATCGTACCTGCATAAGGTAGCTGCGGAGTTTGGGCTAGATTCGTCCGAAACGCAAATTGTCTGGATTGCAACTTACAAATCGGAGGATGTAATTGCACCGACGGCTTTATCTTGCCGCTTTTGGCAACGGTGATTGCCATGCGAAATCTCTCCGTGGTCCGAAAATTCATTGATCGAGAAGAGCATGACGTTACGCTGTTAGGTTTAGGTTATTTCCCTCCACCCCTTATCGACTTCATCTCATGATGGATGCCGGTCCATCGCGCGGAGCGGATCTCGCCTCCTTAACCGATGTCCCGAAGCTGAACAAGATACGTACTCCGTACAGCGGAACATGGTCAATGAGGATGCTTGTTGGCAAGGATACACGTAGCCAAGATTAACGTACCAGTCGGAAGACGTACGTTCCCGTGACTGCCTGCCTGTGCTTTGGCCATGTTATGTTAGAGACATTCAGTGGACTTTGCTCAAGGTGGAGCTAGCTTTTCTGGGGGCGTTTGGCCCGCTCCGTAGTTTCATGGAAGGTGGAAGGTTTTTAATAGCCTGGACCATTGACTAAACTTGCTATTTAAAAACGAGGGCCAACGACACGTTTGCATACCTTATATCAATTCAACTCATCACCACTTGCTACACTCACAACCACGTCCCTATTCAATCCATCTTTGTAGATACTCTTCCACAGGAAACAATCCATCGCCATCATGCCTCTCATCCTCGAGCTCCCCGCTGAATACGGGTAAGGCATCGCCACTCCTCATAACCTCAACCTCACTCAGTCCCAACTAACAATCCTTTCACTTTCAGCTACGTCCTTTGTGCCGCTACTTCTACCTTCTTCGTCAACACTCTTCACGTTATCCTCACTAGCAAGGCCCGCAAGGCCAGCGGTCTCAAGTACCCTGTCCCCTATGCTTCCAACGAGCTCGCCGAGAAGGATGCCGAGGCCTACAAGTTCAACTGCGGTATGTGCCCTACCAACCTGGCTTCTATAGTTGCTTTACTGACTGTTCACCATAGCCCAGCGCTCTCATGCCAACTTCACTGAGAACCAAATCTCCTTCCTCGGTGCTCTCCTCATCTCTGGTCTCCGCTTCCCCATCGCCTCCGCTGTCCTTGGCGCTGGCTGGGCCTTTTCTCGTGTGATCTATGCCATTGGCTACTCTGCTGGTGGTCCCAAGGGTCGCATGCGGTATGTAGAAACCCTCACTAGGTACTTGCTTGAGATGTAAACTAACTCGATCAATCAGTGGCTCTATTGGCTCTGCTCTTTGCGATCTGCCGCTCAAGTTCATGGCCGCCTATACCGCCGTCATGTATGCTCTGGGTCAATAAATTTAACTCTCATGGGAGTGATAAATGTAATAAATACTATTAGTTCATATTTTGTACAACTAGGCCTGTCACGAATACTCCGCCGTTCCCTGTCCTGCTTTTGCTGTGATCATTATACGCCAAACTTTCTGTCCCTTGCAGCATCATACATATAAATCCAAAAGTTCATAATGCTCAGTTGTGATTATCCACCAATTGCTTGTCCAATCTCATCTTATACTCGTTCTTCTCAACTTCATCTTCGCATCCTTCTCCGCCTGAGCTCCTGGCCGACTGTCGCCTCCTCTTCGGTTTCCGGTGCGGTATGCTTCTCATTTGTTTTTACATTGTCGTCCTTTTCGGCTTCAGGGAACCACTCAATTCCGTTGTTGCCCAAGAGATAGTCTCCATAGTACTTCATCGCATTGAAGATTTCCTCGCCGGTTGGTACTATATGCTCCTTGGGAAGCAGAAAACCGTAACTGCCAGTATCTCGAAGCTTGATCTGATAGCTGTAGTGAGCTCGCATTTCATGGTAAAACCAGTCAACTGCCGATCCACCGCCAGATTCAATCCGAGACCAATATCTACCACCACTGAATTCACGCGCCGACACCGCACCCTCGCATGCCGATGCCACTGTATACGACTCTCCCTTTGATAGGCGTATCGACTTTGCGATACCTGCAGCAAGCTCTTCCAAGTTCTCCAAGTTGGGTGGGTCAACTGAGCAGGTGTAAGAGTAAGGGTAGAGGATCTGCTGAGAGTATGAGTGCAGGTCAATCAATCCAACAAATCGGACATTGTTGTTCCAGGTTTGATTACGCGCCCAGTCGGCGATGTGGACCGCTTCAATAGCTTGGAAAGGCTTTTCTCCTCCATAGCTCTCTGAGCAAGGATCTCGTTGGACCTGTGAGCCATCCCATTCGTATCCGTAAGCGCGGTCGAGATCCAATCCGCGGCAAAACTGAAGATTCGTCTGTTGTCGGGTTTTGCGCCAAAGCCGATCAATGTGCCAGGTATATTCGAAACCATCAGGGTTCGCAATTGGGAGGAAGACCACATCAAATTCATCCAAAAGCTTCGTAATCATCCGTTCTTTGCCGTAACTAGTAATGAAAGACCATGCCAGGTAGTTAACTGTGCTGGTTGAGATCCATTCGCGGGCATGAGAGCCGCCCATGATCATAATCGTCTTTCGCCGAGGTGCATCTGGCGCAGCGTTCGGGATTCCTACACGAAGAGCAGGTATATCACGACCCTCGTATGACTTGCCGATATCAATATATTTGACAAAAGACGGAAACATAGCCTCAAGGAGGCGCATCCAACGGATTATCACAGGCAGAGATTGGTAGTCCTGGAAAAAGAGGTTGTCGCCGGGTGAAGAGGCGACCTTGAGTATTGGAGCGAGGTTTTGCGGTTGGGCGTAAGTCGGGTTTCCATCAGTCGGTAATGATTTGTAGACGGCTGCGGCCAGGTCTGGGATAAGAATCGAATGCGATGTGTGCAGCGACTTGGGTAGTAAGCTCAGCAAAGGCCGAACCTCGTCTGCGTGCATTCGAATATCGACATAGTCCTCGGTAAAGGCCCAGACATCGAGAAACAGTCGAGCAGCGGCATCGGCGAGGGCGCCTTCTTCGTGCGAAGTTGTAACATTGAAGCGGAGGACTAGTTGTTTAACGTATTGAGCGCGTAACTGGCTGAGGACGGGCGGCGGGGTTGTGTTCTTGGTCGGATGACGTCCAAAGACGGACTCGATAGCTTTGTCGCGAAGCTTGGTAAGGAAAGGGAAGAGCCGAGTATTGGCGTTGTTGTTCTGGGGATCGGAGATGGCGCGCTGAGTGTCGATGCCGGCGGCGTTGGAGGCCTGCAGCAGCAACAGAGTCGCTGCCAGCAACTGGACCTTCATCTTGGATGTTGTTACAATGAGCGCACAATTGGCGCGGACGATAAATGATGTCCGGTCGAGGCGACCGATGTAGAGGATTAGCAGTCCTCAGCTGAAGGGCAAACTATTCGATGACTCGGAATGATGCAGCGTAATTGAAGATATGCAAGAGAGTGACGATGGTGGGTGGTTATGTTGCGCAGTCACTCCCTCTTGGCCAAAACAGGGCCGCCCTGCCTCATCAAGCCCGATAACGAAACGCCTCCCGGCTCATGTGGGTCCAAAAAGCTTGGGCGAGCCAACCCAGCAGTTAATAAACGATTCTGAACATCAAGAGCCTTTCAAAACAAGTGAAATACTTGACTTAATCAGAGAGTTTAAAACTCAATTCCACTATCCGTGTTTTCTCCCTTGTCTTAAGCTTATAATGTTTCTATATGATTTTTTTTCTCCCTCTTATAATACAAGGGTGGATCAGATAATAACTTGGACTAACACTAGCATCGATGGAGTCGATTAAGCGCAAGCTTGAACGAGCATGCCAGTGAATTTCCAATCATCAACAGTCATGACAGTTGGTTTGTACTTCCGTTAGTAAAAGAGAACCTTGAAGTATAAGGCGTGCATAGAGTATCCGGTGTGCACATGCATGCTCTTGGCGCTCCAGGTGTGCTTGCTCGGACCCTTAGCAGCTGGTTGTGTCGAGATGGACTCTGATCTCCTTCATTTAGATATTTTCTAAGTTTAAAGATCATGCGTGTTTATCATGGGTGCAGCAACAGCACCGAAAGACGGGTCAATATTGGAAGACGTACCTGTAACTTCTGGAGTATAAAAAGGCAAGACCTCGCCGTTTTTCTGGCAATTTCTTCTTTTCACCATCGTGTATCTGCAACGAGAGGAACTTCTCACTGCATGATCACTGTTGGTGCACTAAAGTAATCTGAGGTTATCATTTAACAAAAGACTTTACAACCAATAGCACAAGTAGCCTTTTACTAAATTCTACTAGACGAAGACAACGCCAAGTTCGCCTCTAATTTTGGCAACAATCGGTTGCCCAAGAGGATTGGGAGGATGGGACTGACAGCCCAGTGTGGTGAGATTACAGACGGTGCTCGGTCAAGTGTAGGGCAGAGAGCTTACGTCAACAAACATAACCTACCTACCTAAGGTAGTACTCAAGACCTACAAATCAGGTTCTACAGTCGAGTATTCTATGAAACGAGTCCATCAACTGTCTGAGTACCCAAAATCAACAAATGAGAAGAGATCACTGATACCTGATCTGCTGGCCACTCTGACCCTCGACATGTCACCAACCATGTATTGAGTACTAATGGCAGAGTTTGCACCATCATTTTGCATTTCGAATATTACAGTTTCGATGTCTAGCAAAAAAAATATATAAAAAAAATAACATGGATATTTTCTATCGCGTATTATCATCATACCATCATACCAAATTAAATGGATAGATCCAATAGCTTCAACTGGACCTACGACCTCCAGCTGAACACCAGCCACATTAATACCCCGACGGACTAGCGCATGAAAGCCTTTTATAGCGGGTCTTTCAGGTACCCCCTGCCCCAGCCACACGGATCCTAGTGGGCCGGCCGACACTGTGCATTGGTAGTCTGACAGGCGCTGGCCCAATTGAGGCTGTAACGCCCAGCCCCTGGCCTTGGTGGGAAGCTCGGAAAGCGAATGCTGCATCAGTGCCAGTGGTCAAAAACGTATCAACTACATCAACGAGCCTCGCGATCCCGTTTGCACACGCGACATTCACCCTTACTGAACTGAAATCTTGCTATCAACCTCAGCGACTAGAGTTGTCTCAATGAACCTCACCGCGCCTGGGTACCAGCCTTTTGCTTGGTAGGTCGTTAGACGCCTGCCGCCCTCTACTGCCACGCTCTCATCGACGTCGCCTGGTCTTGACAACGCCTGGGTTGGCCGCGTATCATGGTCAGTCGCCGTTATGGCTTTTCTACGCCGCCGAGGCAACATGTCCAGTGAGACCGACATACGCCGTCATACGTTCTTTGAATCCAGTACATCCGGCGATATTCCTCCTCCGCTCCCCTCCCAACCCGAACAAAACGATAATGAAGGCGCTGGCGAATCCTCGCGCCCAAAACCATCCCGCGAACTAACTCGCGAATCAACAAACAGCCGCACTGACCCTCGCCCGGAGAGCCGTCGCGAGAGTCGCCCTGGAAGTCGCCCTGATGGCCAAACTGAAAGCCGTCCAGATACCCCTCCTATACAAGAAGGAAACAGCAAACATCATCGTTTTTCTGTCTTACGTTTTCGCAATGCGAGTGACTCGCAGCTATCTCTTCGTGCTAAGCAGCAATCCGAGACGCCTCCTCCAGTTCCACGACGTAACTCATCCCTTTGACTCTGCTCATGGTTGGAACATACCTAGCTGACTGATGTTGACCTAGCACCCGAAATCATTACCACCGCTCCTACCAACGACTTCAACGGGCCAAAGAAGAAACCATCCCGGATTAGTTTGGCCGCTAGGTTCCGCCGCTCGACCGATATACCGCGTGATGACAACAATTCCAACAATGGCCTGGGACGTCAGAAAACACTGCGTAAATCCTTCACGGATGACAGACGACGTCCCGCACTCGCTACCTTAGAGGAACCCGAGTCTCCGCGACCATCTACGACAGCCACGCACAGTAGTCCTAATGGAACTATATTAACCCCTCCCAATCGCCCATCCGAGTCATCGAGATCAGATGCCAGCTCCAACGATCGCCTGTCTCATCAAAGCTCATCTTACCAAAGTCCAGAAACAACGCCTAAGAAGACAGGACCATTCTTCAGATTACGGAGGCATAAGAAAGCACCAGAGCCGCTCTTCCCTTTTGCACATCTACAGCAGCAAGGAAAGGCGCCGCCAGGTATTTCCTCTGCCTCGTCCCTGGGTATTTCTACAACTCCACGACCAGCATCAGCGCAAAGCGGTAGAACAGCTGGAGGAAGCACCATGAAAGGTGACTCAGATTTACGACCGTCTCAATCACCTGCAGCCACATTGGTCGCTCCTGGAGGTACTCAATCGGGGCACTCGTCACCAACCAGGGGTAATCTTTTGCGGGGGAGGTCCTCTACTATGAGTTCAATGGGCCGCGACTCTAACGATGATCACCTATTACCTCCGACAACTCGAACATCGTCCTCTACTGGCCGTAAGAGTTTCGGCGATCTATTTGGGCTGAGTCGCTTGCGGCAGAACTCCGAGCTCAGCCGACAGGGCACATTGACTCCTACAACCCCTGGCTCCATTGGGTCCAAGAATAATTCACTCCAACTTGCTAGAGATTCGTTTGTTCTTCCAGAGCGCAACGAAGACGAGTCGGCCGCCAAGTATCTTGTCCGGGTCGAAGAAGTTGCAAGCCGGGGCATTATTGCTGCTACTCTATCAAAAAGTGCTGACCAATTCATGGTGTCTGTCCTTCGGAGCTACATGCGCAGCTTCGGCTTTTTTGGTGATCCCATGGACATGGCTATTCGCAAGTTGCTCATGGAGGCTGAGCTACCTAAGGAAACTCAGCAAATTGACCGCTGCTTACAAGCTTTCGCAAACCGCTACCATGAGTGCAACCCAGGCATTTACTCATCGCCTGATCAGGCCTATTTCATTGCGTTTTCCTTACTCATTCTACACACCGATGTCTTCAACAAGAACAACAAGCACAAAATGCAAAAGACCGACTATTTGAAGAACACAAACGGAGAAGGCATCTTTGACGACATTCTGGAATGCTTTTATGACAACATCACTTATACCCCTTTTATTCACGTTGAGGACGACTTGGACCCAACCAGCGATCGCTATGCTTCACATAAATCACGACGAAAACCCTTGCTTTCCTCTACAATCAATGACCCTGCGAAACGGGCTATCAAGGAGCCCATCGATCCCTATACCCTGATCCTAGATGGAAATTTAGATGCTCTTAGGCCCAACTTGAAAGACGCAATGGAACTAGACGACCATTACAACTACCTAGGCTCCGCAACTAGCCTGAACCTAAAGGACTTGCAAAAGACTTTTTTCAGAACAGGCGTTCTACAGATCGTGTCGGCTCGATCTCGGCCTGACGCCTTCATGACGGAGCAGACAGCTAGCAACCCTGCTGAAGCTCATCCCGGTATTGTAGACATAAAAGTTACAAAGGTTGGCTTGCTTTGGCGGAAGGATGCAAAGAAACGCAAGGCACGGTCTCCTTGGCAAGAATGGGGTGCAATCCTCACTGGAGCTCAGCTCTATTTCTTTCGTAACACGGGCTGGGTCAAGTCTTTAATGCACCAGTACGATAATCACATCAAGGCAGGACACGACGGCATTCCGTTAATCTTCAACCCCCCTCTGCAAGAGTTCAAACCAGATGGACTCATGTCAACTTATGGAGCTGTTGCCCTCCACGATGCAGCGTATAAGAAACACAAGAACGCATTCGTTTATGTGCGACAGGGTGGTCTAGAAGAAGTGCTCTTAGCAGACAACGAGGAAGAGTTGAACGACTGGCTCGCCAAACTCAACTATGCTGCCGCTTTCCGAACCACAGGCGTTAAAATGCGCGGTGTCGTTGGCGGCAATTATGACGGGCAGAGCCGCCGCGGTCTTCGACGACTTGATAGCGCCGACGCTGCCACACTTATCCAGACGCCAACAGGACCTGTATCGGTTGCTCGAAGTCGGATAGATCATAAAATGGCGGAAGACATTTCGGCTGCTCGACGGGATGTGATGAAGCAGAAGATTGCAGAGGCCGACGACCATGTACAGGAGGTCCAGAAGCAACTTGACGACCAACTCAGAAACGCGCGTCATCTGCAGATCCTTGCGCCTATTCAACCAAGAACGAGGGAACAACTTCTGTCTGCTGCAGCTCGAATGTCCGCTCAACTGAAGTGGACGCGCCAAGAAATGTGGAAATCCAAGTGCCATCGCGACATACTAATACAAGACCTCGAAGAAGAGCAACCATCCTCAACCTTCACTCCAACGAAGCAACAATCGAATCGACTCTCACAGAGAACTGGCTCACCCACACCGCGCGCCAACATGGGACGGAGAGGGTCAAGATCAACCCACCACTCTGGAACTGAGACTAGCCCAAGAACACCTCCAGAGCCTCAGGTCGTCAATATGCCCAACCCAGCCGAAGTCATGGAGGACGTGGATTCACCTCTGGATCAAGTCTTCACAACGCCTCCTCAGAGTGCAACCAAACGTCGGCACAGTTCGCGTGATCTTTCCTTCGCTCGACCAGACGCTGCTAGCACAAGGCATGGTTCAATATCGAGCATTGCTCAGTCTCCCATCATGTCGCTTCCTCCAACTCCACTAGCCAAGCCCCCATCGTCGCAGGATGAGAATTCCAAGCCATCGAAGCGTACTGAGGACGATGATCATCACGATCCTGATGCCGACGAACGAGACTTCCTAGAGCAAGCAGGTCTGCTTGAGCAACGACCCAGCCGTGATCCTACAGACAAGGCAACCGTCTCCACAGGTGCAGATGTGACTACCGAGCCAGGCACATCCATGGATAAGGGTGACAGGAGCAAGATCCGCCGTAGTCTTCAGCGAACCCTTAGAGAGGGAGCTGGACATCTTTCACACCATCGCGGCAGTCGAAAGGGCAAGGAGGTGGCTGGCTCAGGAGAGGAATCGGGACAAGATCATCAACTAGCCAGAGGCACAGGCAGTTTCGTGGTACACGGCAAGAAGGCATCGGTCATTAACTTCGGCGATGGACTGCAAAACATGACCCACGATGAGAAGATTCGTGCCCGAAAGTCGTCGCAGCAGCACGACGTTCCACTGTCACCTATGCCTAGTGGTCCTGAAGACGATGACTTCTATTCTGCTGTAGGCGTGCCACAGGAATCGAGTGAGCGCAGAGAATCGATTGCAAGCGCCAGCACCGCAACTGCCCGGAGCTTCCGAGAACTCCATAGGAAGTACTCGACTGCCCAAGCAGCTAGAAGCACTTCGGCTGGTGGCAGGTTAACAATACCTTCGGACACGGAGAGCGAGGTTGCAGTCAGCTTCTCGGACGGGCGTCGAAGCCCCCTGCCTCCTATGGAGACGGAGACAGACGAGGAGATGGATGGTACCAGTGTTAAAAGAGGTCGAAGTAGCAAGAAAGACGACGATCTTGAAAGTCGAGACTCGGACTCCGAGTCACTTCAAGATATTGAGCAGCTGCCAAGCCGTCCTGTGCAGCCTGTCAACGCCTGAGGCTAGAAAGAGATGGAAGGCTCTCGTGTGGCATGTACTTTGTGTGTATATAGCGTTCTTTAATTCTGGGGGAGGCTTGCTGGGAAGGCATTGCTTATATCTTCATTTTACCTAAATATGTTACAGCGAGCGACCATGGAAGGAATGGAGATAAGAAGCGGGCCATTGATGAGGACGTATGTATCTAGATTTTGCTATAGTGTCTCCTGAGCCAAGTTCATTTGTATCTGCTCGCTCTGGGAACAGGGCAGAGCATTAAAAGTAAGCGTTAGAATTCTACCATTTTCTTCTCCATGACTTGCACGCTTTCAGTCTTACAACTCATCATGTTGGTTGCAAAACTACCATCCTGATTAAAACCCAACCAAGGTTGTGAGTTTGGTGAAACTTGGGAGAGTATCAGAGGATGTTGGGCTGAACCGAGGAAAGTTTTCTTTTAAGTATGTATATACGCTATAGTCGATCCTCTTGGCCTCGTTGATAGATGACACTCCTATCTGAACATCAAGCGCAATGGGTAAGCTGCACTATTTCTTACCCTTCTTCTTCTTCTTGGAAGGTGGCGGTGCCTTCTCTACCTTGACACCTCCTCCGCCTACAAGCTCCAATGTTTCCTCCTCCTTGACCATGCCACCCTGTGTTGACTCTCCGGCCTTCTTCTTTCCCTTCTTGCCCTTGGGGCGGTACGAGCTTCGGTCTCGCAACGGCAGCCAGCGCTCAGGGTCGGGCTTGGTGCCCTCGACATAGTTCTTGGGCAGGCGGATCTTTCTACGGCGCTTGCGAGTCTTCTCAGAAGGTCCTGAGGGGGCGGCGCGCTTTAGAGCTGAGGATCCTGTCTTACTGGTTGTAGTAGCAACGCCAGCGCTGAGTAGAGCTGCAACGTCAATGCCCTCAATGAGGGAATCCACGGGAGGGAGGTTCTGAAGATGCTGCTCCATGCGAGAGGGATCTGAGGGGGCTAAGGATGCAACGAGGCCAGCCGCAGCAATGTCAGAACCGTTCTGTTCATCGAAGAGCTTCTGGAATGAGGCACCAGCGAGTTGTAGATCCTGAGCGTTGGATGATTTCATCAATTCGATACCAGCCTCCTCGAGCAGCGAAGTGGCGGAGTTGGCTGGCCGAGATTGCCAGTGTGTCGCGGCCTTGACTAGTTCAGCCTTTGCGGAAGATTCTCGTCCTTGTGCTCGAAGAAGGGTGACGGTTAGCGCAACAAGGCCAGGGCTGAATCGAGCGTTTTGGGAATCGTCAATCTCGGCCTTCTCGAGGCGTTGAAGGAAGGACTCGAGGATCGACAATGCTGAACCAACATGTCCCTCGTTGAGTTGTATTTGAACAATGGTCAGCACGAGGCCAACATCGTGTGGCCTTTTCTGGGCCAATCCTTGGAGGTTCTTCAGAAGCTGCTTTCCAGTGGTCCCTTGTGAGCTTGCAGCAGCGTTGAGAACAGAGAGAACCCCGATATCAGCAGAGGTTGAGGGGTGCGTTGCTTCAGAAAGGAGGGCATCAGTGCGGCGCTTGACTCCGGCACCCTTCAGGATTTGAAGATCGATTGTTAGCTTGTTGCGCCGCAAGATATCTGACTGGTGCTTGAAGAGCTTGGCATCCTTTTCCTTGGCCGTCAAGGTGGAAAACCTTCGTTCAATAAGATAAGGGTTCTCAACATTAGGTTCCAGAGCTACCAGGTTGTTGCCAGTTATTAATGCCAGGTCAGGGTCTTCGTCTCTGTTGCATGATAGTCAGTTTCTGTAACATTGATTCTCGGGACAGATAAGACCCACGTTGTGCTTGATAGTGAGTTGTACAGGTCAAGGGCCTCCTTGAGTTTACCCAACTTAGCATAGACGTAGGCCTGCTGGGCGAGAATAGGTCGCATCTCCGCTTGCTTTTCCTCCTCAGTGAGGTCATCAGAGGCATCACAAAGTCTACTAGCGCGCTGCAACAGGTCGGCGGCAGTCTCGAGAGATCCGCTCGCGATATGCGCACAAGCGGCATTATAACACAATTCGAAACCATCAGAGTCTTGAACAGAAGCCTTGTCTGCGACCGAATACCCCAGCCAGCTAGATTGGGCAAAAGCCGCCCGGAGATTAATGCTGATATCATTCTCCTCATCAGCGGGGTCAGTATCAAGGAGGCGACTGTAGATGTTGCGGGCCTCGTCAAAGCGCTCAGCACGGTAGGCAACTTGGGCAGCTACATGCTGTAAGCTCCTCTTTTTCTCAATACCGACAGATTGGAGGACACTGGTAGCTTCGGTGAGCTTCCCTGTCTTGTAGAGCGCATACGCATGTTCGAGGGTAATTCGTGAGTGGATGGCGAGGGGGCTGTCTGCGATGGCGCGCAGAGCATCTTCGAAGCGATCGAGTTTCAAGAGAGCGATAATTCGGGTGTGTTGGCTATCGGCATCGTTCTTGTTGGCTTTGATAGCAGCGTTGGCTGCCTTGAGGACCTCGTCGTGGTCTTCGATAGAGGATTGGCGCAATAAGGCGCTGAGAGCGGCGGCAGGATCTTGAGGCATGATGGCGATGCTATGAAGACGAATGCATGTCCGAGGGTTCTGTTGATGGAATGAGCTGGGACAAGCCCAGATTATTGATGGACTTGTTTGTATTCGTCGGTTCCCTCCGTCGTCGTCGTCGAATTAAATGATGTTGTGTCCTGTCGTGATGATGCTGGCGGGGCATTTTTGGACAGCGGGGCACAGTAATTCGAGTTGTGGCGTGGAAGCCTTGACAGTGTGAAATACAGTGCCTGGCCAAAATTCCCACTTCTGTATCTCATCCATCTTCATTTTACCTATCACAGAAGACGAACGAGATGTGATACCTATGATGTGCAAAACCAAATCTGGGTATGTTTCCAATTACAATGTGCTATTACTTCATCATCAACGTTTGAAAGGATTCCACCATTTCCTGCGGACTTGTACCTCTTCGGTATGGTACGAGTACAGCGGATATGCAACCTTCTTCCCATATCCCTCGTCGGGCCTTTGCTTCGATAAACGCCGCCTGATCTCTCCCAACTTGGTAGAATCCGACGATGTGGTCACGATGGAGACTCGTTTATGAACAGCCAATATCTCCGGTGTCTGCCGGCCACCGGAACCTTGTCGACGATGCCGATCTGCGGACGGTCGTCCCCGGCGGCTCACGGATTTCTTGCTCCTTGTCTTATCCCGCTTAGACCGCCCTTCTGACCGTCTTTCAGATCTAGTTCCAGCCTGCTGGTTGTGATGGTGACGACGGGATCTCTGTCTTCCCCTACTCACGATGCTACCTCGAGAACTGGGGTTTGCTGTCGATCCTACTCTGCTCGACAAATCAATCATGGTACGGATGGCATCTAGGCTCGAGCCATTCGACAGGGCTAAGAGAGACTCATAGTTGACCGGCTGTCCTTTGGGATCATGGGATGACCTGACGACATTGGCCAAGGTTGTGGTGAGCTTCTTCACAATGCGTCTGAGAGCTGATCGTGCAGGAGCTAGGGCATGCTTCAGATTCACGGCTCATGCAGTTTCATACAAAACACACGGACGTGACTTGACTTACCATCGCCCTTTTCAAATCGAGAGCCATCTTGTGAAAGTCGTGACGAGTATGCTCGACGGACTCGTGCTCGGTCAGATCGAAGCGAGGTGCTCAATGTTGAGCGAGTCTCACTCAAAGTCCCCGCGTCATCGTTTCGGAAACCCTTCAGAAGGGATAAACACTTGGTATAAGTGTCCAACAACGACGTGACTGCGGTCCCAAAATTGCCCATGCTGTATTGCATTAGTCTAGCTGGGCATTGCAGTACGAAGTCACAGCATAGACTGAGCCGAGATTGCTCCGTCAATCTGTACAAATTCGCAAGACAACATCAAGGAGTGACCCGCTACCAGGAACTGCACGTGGGCACAGAAGTTCTTCGCATGGCCAGGCGCGCCAAGGGAGACGACAAGCAGTGGCCCACCACCACATCCGACTGTAAGAGCCCGCAGCCAGCCCTGCCTCTAACTTCTGTGTACCACTACCACCACCACCCACGAATGTGCCCACCTTGATGGGCGTTAGTTACGTACTGTTCTCCATATCGGTACTGCGTTTCTGTGCTTTACTCTCAACATTGATGGCCCAAGCTTTCATTTCTGCTAAACCGCCCACCAGAAAGATGGGGGTTTCTGTGCGTACCGAGTCCAGCCGATTCTCACAGTTCTGGAGATCCATGCCTGAGATGAATATTGCGCAGTACCTACAAGACATGCATGCTATACCGACGTCGGAATGATTTGCAAGGGCCCGCTGATGCGAACCCGGGCAGGTATCAGTTCACATGGGCAACTTGTTCGATAACCTTGCATCAACAATGGCGTCGATAAGGCGTAGATATGTGTCTCTCAATCAGGGGCGCAGAGGCGATCTCTGGAAACGAGGACGAGTCAAGAAACATGTCCTCTACCGTATTTTGGGGGTCCTTTTGCTTTTGGTAGGAGTTGTCTCTGACACCAATGACGGGTTTGCCCTCCCGTCAATCAGGTCCCGCGACGCTACGGAACTGGGCCCGCCTGAACCGGAGAGATCAACCAGCGCAAACGGGTGCGGGAGGAGCCACAAGAGTCAATTTTTTGTCACCTCAAAAGAGAGTGGCAGGCTTGGCAACCTAGAGGGTGTGGGGGTGGACCAGCCAGAGACGGTCTGCTAATCAGCATCAGCTCAAGCCAGCCGGTTGTTGTCTCGTCTTTTACCTTGACCCATGCTCCCGCTTCCATCAATCATTACTGCAATTCCGGCCACGCTCATAATCATGGCGCAAGAGCCCTGGTTGATATCGAGCTCGCCTTGTGCGCCCGTCATGGATCGCGTGGCCGCCCCCAACTTGCTCACAACCATTGTCTTCATGGTCACCTCAAACAGGACCAAGTCTTTTCAGGGACCAAACAAATATCAAGGGCCAATAGGGGCCCAAACGAGGGGGGCGGCACGGCTAGCCAAGCTTTCATGGCAGCGTTGGTTGGGACATTTGGTTATCAATCAGATTCGGGTGTGGGATGTCTATGGGCCCAGGGAGTTCCAGGTCAACAGGAAAAAATCGCCGCCTACAGCGCGTTACGCTCGGGGTTTGAGGATCCTGCGGTCTGGGCTGCTGGGTTGGCAATGGATGTCGCAGCAAATCAAGATAACGGCGCTATTATCTTGGTTTGGGTCTAGCTGAGAGTCTACTGCATCCCCTGAGTTCCCCGTGGCCTAGGCTTGGACCTAGATTTCTTCCAGACTGGCACCTTGCTTGACTGACGCTGGCGGATGTCCTTGCTGCGTCCCGTGGTCCTATGACTCGGAGTGAGTTTGACACTCAGTTGCGTGGGCCTTGTTCTTCTCGACCTTTGCGGGCTTCTTTGCTTTTATCCTCTCTGGGATACCGCCCCGTCCATACCTTGAACTGCCTAAGGTACGTACCGGGTTCTCCATGTCCCCCCACTCTGTTTGTCGGCTTGTGGTGCCATGACCACCTGCGGGTCTCAACGTGGGAGTTGTGATGCCATCAGCCGGCCTGCGGGCGCAGCCGGTCTTAGATTCGTGGGTTGCCCGCCGATGTACATGTTGATGGCGAGAGCGGATGATAACGTCGCAAAAGCGGATCCCATTCAGCGGTTCCATTCGTTAGCAAGCTACTTGGAGTGGCATTACATTGCTGCTTTCGGCGTCTTTATCGTGGTGTCTTTCATGTATCCCACCGTACCGGCCTAACGCGGTTGGCCGGAATCACACAACCCAACATCCCTGGGGCTCAAATCTCGACATCGCCCTGCTTTATGATTAGAGCCGCCCGCCTGTTGCCCTACAGGTTCTTTTTCTTCCGTGCTCCATCCCATATCTCATACCTGGCTCCCACTGCCACCGACCTTTCCATGGACGACATATCTCGACTTCGATCCCTCTCATCTACGCC
Source organism: Fusarium sp. MBC 119 (assembly GCA_030411635.1). NCBI lineage: Eukaryota > Fungi > Ascomycota > Sordariomycetes > Hypocreales > Nectriaceae > Fusarium > Fusarium sp. MBC 119. Next base: position 73,209 of record JAPERM010000107.1, read on the forward strand.
TTGGTTCGACGCAACTTAATGTCACCCTCTCCCTCTCCCTCTTCCCCACCGGCCTCGACGCCGCAACCCGATGAGTCTCAGCTGCCAAGGGGACAATGTCGCTATATCCTCATGATACCCGAGCTCAAGGGTCAGCGGTGCGGCTGTATGGGGTTTGACCACAATAAATCGTTACCCGGTGCCACATGCAACTGCGGCCATCTATCATGTTTCCATGTTACTTCGGCCGATGCACCAACACCCAGCACGAACAGGGCCGAAATCGATATAATAAAGCAACGAGTTCGATTCCTCGAGGACAATTTAAACAAAGACGACTATGATCGACTATCCCATGTCGTTGGCCGCATCAGCGAATTGGAAGAGACTGTCGAGAAGAACAAGGCGGAAGCCGATGTCGAACTCAAAGGCTCCTACCGTAATGCTTCTGCCGCCTGGGCACTCGTTACACAGTTGCAGCAGCAGATGAAGAACCTAGAACAAGTTGTACGGTCTCAAAACGAACAGATGGCAAGAACAGGAAAAGAAGTTGAGGATCTCCGCAACCGTCAACTCGAATTGCTAGACAGCGACGAATTTTTGGAGGAGAGGATCGAAAAGCTGGAGAGTGCTGAACCTCTCCTGTCACCACCTCAGGACCCCGATCCAACCGATACACCCTTCGGCACCCTCCATCTTTCACCCATAACTATGACAACTTTACAACAGCCCCATGGCCGACCTAATTCTCAGCCCTCGCCCATCGAACGTCCGAAATCATGGACGATACATGTGTCTCTTATGCCCTCCAAGGACACACCTTTCCCCTTCGAAAAGGACACAACATCGTACAAGAGATGCCTGTCCCGCGGACTACACCGTATGGTAGCAGTGGAGGGCGACGATGCCAAGTCATTCACAAACGCCGTGTCACGGGCGTTCGAATCATTACTCAAAGGACGACCATGGGTACCACTACAGGCAAGGCTATGCGATGCTGAGCGTCTGCAGGGCTTGCCAATGCTTCGGCCCCTGGAGCCCAATCTTGTTCATGATCAGTATGACTGGGCCTTCCTCAAGAAGCATTGCGCCGTCATGGATGCCAGCGGCAAGATGGACTCGCTATATATCGCTATGGAGCACGGCTCTCTGTCATGGAACTTTCTGAAGCGGTCACCTGTCTATCTGGACGGACTAGAATCCGCTTGGGAGCGCGACAGTGTGCTCGACCAAAAGGATGAACAAGACTCATCCTCCAGGGATCATCGTGGTGAAGATGGTGATGAGTCACCGGCTGCCGGCAACATTGTCGGGGCCCTGACGGGCTTGAAGCGTAGCATGTCTGAGATTTCATGCTCGTCTCTTGATGACGCTGAATTACCCATCACCAAGATGCAACGAACATGCAAGACGTCTCAACTGGAGATGCGACGCGGAGTAGAAACTGCGCGGTAGGATGAGGGGGAACCGGGGCATGAGCACACCAATTCTGGGAATTAAACGTTTGGCATCTCGCGTTTCACCAGGTATATGAAGGCAAAACTTGATGAAAGCGACTTCTTTTGGCATATAATGGGCGTTTAAACATCTACTTGGGAAACTATTGATACCTCGGGCATAGCACTGGCCTATTCTTTGTAAAAGAAGGGCTTACTCTTTCGGCACGGCTTAGATAGAGATTTGGGATTAGAAGTATAGACGAAAAGGAACTTGGATAACCCAGGAATTGTACATGTACATAGGAAAGACAATCTACGGCTTTCAGGCCTTGTTACGATAACGAACTTGCGGTGAAGATCCAAGTCCTAGGCAGACATATACCCTTGGTGGAAGAGTTGATAAGGAATATTGGCTTATTGTTACACCATCCGTGGCACGTTCGATTGGTCTGCATGTGATGATAGATCAATGCGTTGTCTATAAAAGGCATCTCTCACTTCATTGGGCACAAAGATAAGTAGGTACCTGGCCTGTCCTGGCATCAGTTTGACTGGTAAGGCAAAGCCGAATTGTGTTGCGCATGCATGTAACATTTATCGCGGGCTGATTTGGGCGTGCCTGGTGGCTTATGTGCGTTATCGAAGGGGCTGGGCTTGACCAGTTAAAAGCCTCTGCAGCTAAGTATATTAAAAGAGATATATTTAATCCTGCGCCTTGCGGGTTGAGCCGGTTGAACCAGTCGTGGGACATGATGACTTTATTCGAATTCGTATCACGCGAAATATGTGAATTTGGGATATTCACATTGTATCGCGGCACACAAGTAAATAAATGCCAGGAAACCCTGATAGTCTTTATTTACTCAAATTGTCACCCTGAAACATTCAGAAAGAGAGCCATTACAATTGTGTAGAAGAAGCACCTAGAAATGAATGTGTAAGTTGACGAGGGCCGTAGGGTATTTTATCCTATTCATGTGTAGTCTATCCATGGTTAGTGGGGCTTAAGTATTACCCTTTTTGGGAAGTGCGGAGGCGTTAGCGCATCTTACGCTGAGAGACACCATCGCAGGGCAGTCTTCCAGCTGTATATCAAGGGAATGGAAGTAAAGAGACAATGAATATTTGCGGATTAAAGCTTCAAAATAATTCACAGGGAGTGTTCAAAGAGAGCGGATAGCTTATTGGCTAACTATTATACTCTTGTTCCAGAATTGACATCCTGTACTAAGCCCAACATAGTTGGAATACTTTGGACTTCAAAGACCGATAGATCTAGCGGCGGAGCAGCCGGCCACTTAAGCTCCGATCGGCTCATTCAGGTGCTAGAGACTAGGGAGCATCAGCCTCAACCGCTAGCACTTCAACTTCGATTCTTCTACTTCTCTACTGTACTTTTGTCTTCTCGCATCCCCCCACGACTTGCTTCGCTACCAATCTCGAGTAATCGAATGATTCACTGCTAGGCCAATCTTAATTGCTTCGGCCGCAACTCAGCCTTTACTGTCTATCTATCTTCAACACACGACAACTCTCAACCTCAACCTCAGCCTCAACCATGGATCTGGATATCGAAATGGACGATGCCGTCGATACGGTCCAAGACGCGCCCATTGTCGATCACGCTCGCGATGACATTCTTGTAAGGCCTAACTGAAAGGTACCCTGCTGCGATCCGGAATTGACTCCTCTTCCAGCAGCCCGACGACGAAGAACCTGGCGAGGTGGCCGAAGACGAGCCTGTTGTGGACGACTCCAAGACTATCATCCCAACAAAGATCCACATCAAGGGCGTTGATACTCTGCACACATCCGACATCAAGGCCTATGTAAAGGCTCACTTCGGCGATGTCGACCGAGTCGAGTGGATCGACGATTCTTCTGCCAACCTCCTCTTCCCATCTGAACCTACCGCGCGCGATGCCATTGTCGCCTTGAGCTCTGTCCCAGTGGCAGATGCCACGGCTCTAGCCATTGGAGAGAGTCTGCCTGCGAAGCCTTTCGAAGGAAAGCCCGAGATTTCCCTCCAGGTGCGGTTCGCCGTCTTAGACGATAAGAAGCAGGTTGGCGCCGCCACACGAAGTCGCTACTACCTCCTCCACCCTGAGCACGACCCCGAAGAGCGCCGACGAAGAAACGAAGAAAACCGCTCGAGGTACAGAGACCGCGACAGCCGCTATCACAGGGATGGCGGTGGCCGACGACGTCGCGCCTCGGACGAAGACGTCGAGACATTCGAAGCCAGTATGTACGATGATGCGCCCCGCCCCGCACAAAGAAGACGCGATTCAGACATAGAGGAGCGACCGCGATCATATGCTCGCGAGAACCAGGGCAAGGAGCTGTTTTCAGGTCGGAGGACACAGCGCGATCGATCTGCATCCCCTAGGCGCGACGGCGATGGCGATGACCTCATGGGCGAGCGGGCCAGTTCATCCGGGAACAGAGCGAGGGCTCGTGATCTCAGGGATCGCATATCGGGTGACAACAATTCTAAGGAACTGTTCCCGACCAAGAAGTCCATCAAGCAGTTTGGCGGAGGAAACCTGGATACTCTCGAGCGAGCTATAGGATCAGCCCGTCTCAAGGACGAGGATCGCCCCAAGATTGTATCCGTGCCCAACGCACGAGGAGACGGCAGCTCGTTCAACATCCGCGGCATGGCGAACCAGCAGGGCAGCGGAGAGGGCTTTGCTATCAAGGGTGCCGCGGGGGCTAACGCTCGCGAACTGTTCCCCACTAAGTTGGGCGAAAGCAATGCTGGCAAGGAACTGTTTGGAGGGGGAGGAAGATCGAAGCAACGACAGAAGGCCGAAGACCTCTTTTCTTGATTTGGAATTCGATCTCAAGACGGTATATATCATTATGCAACGAACAGTTGGGTCAAGGCATGGGTCAACAGCATGGACACAATGAGCTTGGGTGCGTGGGTGAATAGAGACAGTTTTGTAACGATACCACGGCGTAATAAAACAGAGAGCTATGATTTGGAACAACTGAACTCAGAATGAAAATATAGATTCAGTCAGCTTTTCTGCAATGACACATATATCCATCCATCCAACCAGCCAAATCGAAGTATCTAGTCTAAACTTGCATAAGAAAGCATAGAAGAAAGACAGAGTATTCCTGCAAAAATTAATAAGATGTTTATAATATTTTATTTTATTTTATTTTACCTAAATTACCACCATTTCTCTAGCATAACTCTCTTCTTATCCATCCCTCCTCTCTCACCTGTGAGACCATGCACGATTTCATCAGTCATCGCCTGTGGACCACAGACATATACAACACTCTCATTCCCCTTCCCACCTACAGCCTCCCTCACATCCTCAATGTTGAACCTCCTCTTCAACACATCAAGCCCACTACTGTCCTCCTGTTTATCATACCCCCCCGTCGCAAAGACTTTTAGGGTACCACTGAGCTTCCTCTCCTTGAACCACATACTCATCCTCTCGAGGAAGAGAACTTCCTTCAGTCCCTGCTCAGGTAACTTACTAGCATACAGAACCTCCACATCAAGACTATATCCCTCTTCAGCTATATAGCCCATCATACTGGCAAGTGGATTAATCCCCACGCCACCAGCTACAAACACCACGCGACGTATTCCTTTGAGCGGTATCTCAGCCGGTGGAAACACAAAGCTCCCCCCCACGCGCACCTGCAGTCTGGACCCCAGGATCTCGGAGGGAGGCTGCCAAAGCCATGCTGCGGGAGGATTATCCGGTGATTCCTGAACTGCCAGCTCAAAGTACGGAGAGTCAGGTTTAGCAGCAGCGCGTGGTGAAGATGTGATGGTGAAGCCGCCTGGTTTGGGGTTGTTTCGGACATATGTATCGAGCCATTGACCAGCTGAGAACTATGCTTTATTAATATTCTTCTATTGGAGATTTCAGTTATGAAACTGTTGCACATACCTTGACTGGTCCCGACTCAAGCTGGAGACGAAACAGTCGAATTCGCTCATTCACCTGATCTATACGACCGAGCCTTACGTCGAGAAGACTCTGGTTACTCGTTATTGTCTAATTAATTAACGGTCCTGTGAAGTAGATGTACGAACCTCATCTCGCGGCTCTTGGGCCGTTCGCTCCAAATGTCCGCTTCGTTCGGTCGACATGGCTCTCGAATACAAGGTTGCTGCTGGCTTAATGAATCTCGACTTCCAACTCAGAAAGAGAACATGGGACTTGAGTGTTTTGAGTTTCAAAGACATGAATGTACCTATATATGTGTTTGTTGAAGTGAAGGCTGTCATAGTAGGTGGGGTTAGCCAACCAAATAGATCACTTGAATGCATGGCAATATTTTAGCCAAGATAAACTTAGTAGGTACTCCTTGGGGTTCAACTCTTCTATGCTATAATCTTTATTATAATTTAATACAATTTTAGAAAGTTATACAATCTCGTAGCCTAAATTTTGAAGATTCTTAAGGTTAATAGGTATCATATGAAATCACACTTTATGATAATCCCGTAATTAATGATAGTAGTTGAACTATTAGGCAGAGGGTGTCTGGATTCTTGCTGAACCCCCTAGGTACTATCGAATACCCTTTGTTAGCCAAACTCAAGCTTGATGAGATCCTAAACCCTAGGCTATTAGATACTGTAGTCTTGCCATATATTATCCTGACATTATCAGATCAACTATTAGGTTATACAATACTTCAGTTATTATTGCAACCCAATAGCCAGTCGTTAACATAAAGTCAACTAGCGATCAAGCTGAGCCCTGCAATAATCTCCAACACAGAATACTTACAATCGACACTAGATAGTCCAGGTAGTAATGCACGCTTCAACGAATCTGATTGTAGAAAGAAATTTTGTTGCCGAGAACAATGCTTTACCGTCCGTTTTAGGATTCTATCTTCTCCAAGTCCAGCTCCTATAGTCCATAATCGCGAGTTACATTACCTTCTCCAAGGCACCATATGGCCCTGTTAGCCCATACACCCATCAAATACACTTAGGACTCCGTCCAGTTAACCTGGTCCATGACCTGTCCAGCCGCTGGGTGCGTGTATCCAATTCTCAATCGCAGACGCAGAGGCTAGATACCATTGTCAGTACATCAAAAACTTGTCGGTGGCATTTGGAAATATCACTTACCCCCTTACAGCCGGACACTCGCATCATCTGGGTAGCTTCAGCCCCAGGTCCGAGGTCCGATGAAGAGATGCTCAGCAGCTGCAGCTTCTGAGACTTGGGCACGGCAGCTTGCAGGGATACGTTGGATAGAGTGGCCGAGCCAGAAGTGTTCTGGAACTTAGCAGTGGCTTGGATCATACCCTCAGCATTGCGCTGGATCTGGAATGTTACATTAAGATCGTTGGAGTTGTAGCAAGGGATGCCAGTAGGTGCTTGCGGCGCTTGGGGTTGAGGTGCTGACGACACGGGGGACATGAGGTCGAGGTTTGATGAAGGAGGAGCAGGAGATGCTGTAGAAGATCCAGGAGCAGACCCGAACAGATCCATGATATTCGATACATTGGATCCTTGAGGAGGCGGCGAGGTGGCGGATGGAGGGGGAGAAGAGGTACCACCCAAGATATCGGCGAGCAGGTCGGTGTTGGTTGTCGAAGGAGCGGTTGGTGTAGCAGCAGGCGCATCCATAATATCGAGAAGATCTTGTTCTGTAGGCTTGATAACCCTCGATTTCCTGTTGGAGGCCTTCTTCTTAGTAGGAGCAGGTCCAAGCACGCGAGACTCCTCCTTGATCTGAGGAATCGGCATCTTCTCGAGTACACCTCGTCGGATCTGGTCGAAGCTGAAGAGGTTGCCGTACTCAACCACTCGCTGCTGGATCTCGATATCGAGACTAGTCTGGTGGTACTGTAGGAGTCGTCGAATCTTCTCGATTTGACCAGGGTCGGAGAACCGGGTTGTCAGCTTCATCAGCGCTGTCATGATGTACTCAGTAGACACCTGAGTGGCGTATGCGCTGTTGAGAATGAGCGAGAACAGGTCGACAACCTCGTGCTCCTTAACCTCCTGAACAAGCTCCTCTTCCTCATACTGTCCACCCTTGAGGAGAGCATCCGCATACTCGCCGATGCACCAGGCGCCTGCTTGTGTCAGACTCTCTTGAGTAATGTCTTTCTTGAGGTTGATATAAAGCTTTTGCACGGCATAAGTTTGCAGCTCAGGGGTAGTAGCGACCAGGCGAACAAATGATGACAGAATCTGCTCCTTGACGTAGTTACCGGCCAGCGACAAAACCCGAAGCATTGTATCAAAGTGCCATCGTTTGTTAGGCGCATACTTGTCAGCGGCAATACCAATCTGGCTGGTCATTGTCGGCTTAAACTCGTTGTCGGCAACCTCCAAAAAGGCCAAAAGCTCCCGAATCAAGACTCGAACGTTGCTCTCGTTGATCAGAGTGAAACTCAGGTCCAAAGCTCGGCGTCGAATACTAATATCGGGATCTCTCAGACATTCCAGGATGGTGTTTCGATGTCTCTGGACAGCATTGGGTTCAATGGCGACAACCTTAATCAAAGTGTTGAGAGCCACATATCGAATATTGTTGTCGCGGTTGGTAAGGAACTTGCCCAGGATATTGACACCCAGAACTCTCAGACCAGAGTCGGCCTCAATATCGAGAATTGTGCGCACAGCTTCGTAAAGGATCGAGTTACCGACGTTCTTGGATGATTCGGTGTTGGTGGCAACCTGCGCCAGGATATCGTTGATCTGCTCGCTGGTCTCGGCATCGCCTACAGCCAGGACTCTCAGCAAGTGTAGAATCTTGACCTGCAAGAAGGGGTCGGTAATGCCAGTAACATCGTGCTCGGGCGCGTAGCCTGAAGTTGCGAGCCCCTTAAGAGTCCTGACGAGTCCGGGGACAAAAGACCTAAACTTTTCAACAATTCCTTCCTCTCCGCCCTCCTCCTCGTCCGCCTCGCACAGGCTCGTCACGAGCGTAAGTCCACAGAGCAAAACGCCGTGGTTTCTGTCCGACAAAAGCTGTGTTGCCTTGTCGACGAAGTGCTCTTGTAGGTCTGGAACCTTGCGACATATCCGCATCGCGCAGAGAGCTGCCTTTCTTCGGATATAGGGGTTGGCCGTGGCAACGAGGGTTTCGATTTCGGGGAAAAGGTCTCGCGACATCTCGATCGAAGCAATGTTTCCTAGTGTGCAGAGCGCAAGGCCGACGACATATTGATTAGAGTGTCCAAGATCACTAGAATAGTCAGCAGCCGGGCGGTTCCAGGGGTGAACGAGGGAGCATACTTCTTGAGTGAGTTGGTCACCAGCGTCAAGACTTCTTGGTTTTCGTCCAACAGCAAACTCGTAGCCAGGTGTCCTAAACGTTTATCGGCGAATCGAGGAGAGGCTAGCAGCTTCAAGCATTCGATCTGTCCAAAATGGGTTCGCTCTCCGAGTGTGAAGAGGTAGAGCAGCTTTGCGACATTGTTGCGACTATCTCAACATCAGTATTGTCCATTCTCCTGATAGTATTGTTGAAACCCACCGGATGTTGGGGTCATGGCTCTCCTCTCGAAAGCTGGCGCGGATTGCAGCGCTCTCCTTCTGGATGACAGCTCGCTCGTCGGCAATCGTCTTGGCCGCACGCACGTTTCGAATAAACTGCTTGACTATTCAACGGAAAAGTAAAGGTAAGCCTTCGACCGATTAAATCGCGGGTAGGAGCTCGTCGCCGCCGTACGGGAACTCATCTTGGGAGGACAGACCCAGCGGTTGGGCCGTCTTGTCGATGCTTATCCAGGGGGTTGTGAGAGAGACGTTGGAGGTTCGTCAAAGCTCAATCAGCTCTAGCAAAGAGCAATGAGCTGTATATCGCTTTACGTAAGGTACGTATCGAGTTGAGGAGATGGTATAGGAAGGCTTTGGTCGGAGCCTATTCAAGGCAGCTGTATAAGGAGAACCTTAGTTGCGCCGTCACAGGTCAGTGACGGTGTGTGCTGTACTTCTGGCTGCTTGCGTTGCGGCGGACACCTTTCAGACGTGGGGCACTGGCCCAGACTCCACGCCTCCCAAGCCTGGCAGAATTGGACTGGACCTAACTCCTTGGCGGTACGTACTTGTTAGTCATCATTTACAGCTTGGGGTTGTTCATACCAACAAGATGATATACATAAGATGATAAGACCAATGCTTGCATATGATTGAACAAATAAGAATACTTTATTCGTATACGCATAAGTCGATAACTATTAAGAATACACGTAAACTCGCTCGTACACCATCACCTTTTCCATCTCATGACGCATATGTTCGCTCCCCTTCCTCTTAACAACCTTACTTTACACCTGGGCGACCAATACTGAGAGGGTGTGCTTCCGTATTCAGCACCCACTCATCCAGGCTAATTACATTGAATTCGCTGAAGATGAGATAGAAGTACTTGAGCGTCTCGGCCAACCAAAAGCTCTCCATACTGTCCATCTTGACAGGTTCCGCCTTGGTAACATCGTCAATCGCCGAAGCTGCAATCTCCGTCCGTGTCACTTTCTCGATCGTTTCAAACATGGTCCATGCCTTGTCCATCCATTGCGCATCGCCGGTGATTCGGTACATAATGAAGATGGACTCAATTGCCTCTGGTCGCAGGATATAACGCGGGTCGCCCACATCTATCATACCTTTGGGAAGGTTATGTTTCTTGATGATGTCTTGAACGGTGGGTGTTTTCCAATCTGCCTTCCTCATTGGTGGAGGCTTGAAATCGGGGGCATGTTGTTCTTCGATAGCCTTGAGCCACCTCGCCTCACTCCAAGTGCAATCGCCTGAATCCTTTGCATCAACGCCACCACATGGGATGAAGCTGAAAACCTCAGGCCCGAGTCCAGTCTGGGTAGCCTGATAAGCCCACACGCAACCATCTGTGAGCTGAGTAGCGATCTCGAGGTCGGCTGGACGATTAAAGAGCTTGCTGGCCATCGCCATCATGCCACCAGCAAAGCAGGTCAGGTGCTGGCCCCGTGCAACGGAGGTGTACTTGGGCTGTTCTCCTGGCAAGTCTGTTACCTTGTAATCTCCAGAAATAAGGATTGGCTTGTCCCATGGTGTCAATGCCTTCTTGAACAGATGCTTGATGGCAACTGGGATGAAATTCTCGTATAGCCGGCGGGGTTGCTCCAGTTGACCGCCGAGAAGGAGATACCACTTGGGGAGATACTCGTACAGTGAATCAGACATACCACCGAGGGTAAAGTCAGAACCGGCATGGAACGCTGGTGTATAAGCATCGACGACTACTGGCCACATGCCGGGAAGGCGAGTGTTGAGCTGCGTAGACTCGAACTGGTCTCCAAGCCTCTTGACGGCGTCATAGAATTTCATGTCACCAGTGAGTTGAGACAACTTGGTGAGCTCTAGATTCAAAGAACCAAGCTCGGAGACAAGGGTCTCTCGCGAGGCAGACTGAGAGTGTCCATAAGCGGCTCTGAATAAGATGTTAGTATACAAGACGCATTTTGATGCACATATTAACTCACTTCTTCCACTCCAATCGGGTAACGGGAATATGGTTGGGCGTATCGAAAGCGACCATGAGAAGGTCACCGAGCTCGATAGCCTTCTTCAAGAGGATAGGATGAGCTCTGCCGCTCAGCTCATAGGCCGACAAGAATCCACCGAGATAACGGATAGTGGTTTCGAAGATGTTGATGGTAGTCATGGGACTTCTGGTGAAATCAATACCGTCCGCAGCAGCAACAGCCTTGGTAAATTCATCCTTCATGTCCATGATCCAGAGGGTATCAAGGGAGTCAACCAGTGTAGCAGCCCAACCGCCGAAGGGATCCTTTGATTTGCCGGTCATTGGAGTCACCTCATCATGCATCCAGGCATAATTGGAGTATCCGCTCCAGCTGTGCTCGAAGCTCTTCTTGACAGCAGCTAGACGTGTCAATCGCAGCTCCTTGGCCGCAGCGCTCTCAACCGGCGCATTAGCTTGAATCTTGGGGACCTTGACATCTGCTTTGCTCTGAGGTAATTGAGCTAGCTTGTCTGCGGGAATGGGATATTTAGGTGTTCTTCGCGTCCAAGCACTGGCGCCTTTCCCAGCAAGAGGATCGCCATTGCCAAAGAACGTGAAATCAGAGTCCGAGTTTGACCAGTACCAAAAGCACAGGATCCAAATGAAGGCGACACCAAGCCAGAGACGGCCTCGCCTTAGAGGACCCGCCATTGTGTAGTGCACTGCTAATGGGCGACACGAGGTCAAGGTGACAGAATAGGTTGATGCGCAATTCGGTACCTCACATTGCAGGCCCAAGGCGGGAAATAGAGTTGATGAAAGTTCAAAGCGTTAACGTTGCAGCTGTCAAAAGTTTGGCGATGTGTCTCGACTTGAGGAGAAGGTACCAAGCCTCATCTAAGTCCGAGTCTAGGCACGTCTGAGAGCGGGTGAACCTCGCGTCTTCGTTTTAGGTAGGCTACCTATGATACGTCGTATCAAAGGGACGTGAAGGGAGAAGGGCAAGGTAGCTTAAAGGGTAAGGGCAATTCATACCCTCAGCCAGCGCGTTGAATTCTGTGGCTGAGGGCTGCTGCATTAGGTAGAAACATGGAAATTGCAGCGGGCGACCTACTAACACGTGAAGGAATGCGCCGTATAGCGACATCTGACAGGGTCCTTTTTACTCATTAAATACTTCCTTCCCTTGCTTGGCATTCATCCTAAAGTAGACACCCATGCCGTTTGGTGTAGGACAAATCTGGAGATAAGGCGCCTTGTCATACCTTTTTTGGTCTCTTTTTGTCCTTGGCTGACCGAGGGCTCTCCTCTTGTACAGGCATCCACAACACCTACAATGGGACCCTTCAGTTGTCAGGACGGTAAGAGACAATTTGAGGTTCCAGGCGCAGCTTCACCTTCACGAGATCAGCTCGTACACCTGTGGGGTCGATCCTAGCAGCTCCCTTGTAACAATTACACGAGTGGCATAGCGGCCCCCCGTAAGCTGACCCGGTTGCCTTCTCCGACCAGCCTAGGCAAATACTTGGGCTTTGGAGCGCTGATATGTGTGAACCACTAATATCAAGGCTCCCGCGTCCCTCAACAAAGGAGGGAGGGCCCATTATGCCCCTGAGCAATGGCATCAATACTGCAACTTGAGCTGGCCATTCATAGCTACGGTGTATGAAAACCATACTTATCTCATTCCAAAGTGATCAAGATGTATTTACAGATACCTGAACCACAACAGTTTTGTGGCCGATCAATAATACATACTTGCCCACTGGGTTCGTACAAGCGGAGCGGCTGTAGGGCTGATCGCATTCATCCCCGAATAAGGTTCCATTCCCAGCATAAAATTGGCTGAAACGGCGGGCACGTTTCTGACCGCCCGTTCATTGCCCCTCATCAAAACCAACTTAATTGCCCTGCCTGCAAGGCTGTAAAACGAACATGAAAACAATCATAATTCCGGCACAAAAAACAAGGCAATTACATCACGAATATAAAGTTCAAAGGCCAAATGGAAAATTGCTCAGTTGTTAGGAGCCATGCAGGTGAAATCCATGGCACAACAGCCTTGGAGACATCGAGTAACACGGAAAGCAAGCCATCGCTCTTACAACTTCAGCCCAACCAGTCCCAGATGCCCTCCAAATCGCTTGCAGTTTTGCCACTAAATAATGAAGAATCAACATGTTGCCCCTTGACGCCCTGCATGTTCGTTACTCATCGGCTAGCGAGAGCGTGAGAATGACAAAGCCGAGGGGTTGGTCGACGAGGTATCAAAATATTGTCCCTTATTTTTGCATCATGAGCTGGACGAACTCGTTGTCTAAGGCGAGGATTAGTAAAAATGTACGGCTGGTATCGCGTCGCCAAGTTCCAAGAGTAACTCACAGTCGATTCGGCCATCACCATCCTGGTCAGCCTCCCGGATCATCTCATCAACCTCGTCGTCGGTGAGCTTCTCGCCGATAGAGGTCATGACATGTCGGAGTTCGGCAGCGGAAATGAAACCGTTGTTGTCACGGTCAAACACCTTGAAGGCCTCACGGATCTCCTCCTCAGAGTCGGTGTCCTTCATCTTGCGCGCCATCATGGTAAGGAACTCTTGGCACCTTGTGTTAGTATTGGCGTCTTTGAGTCGGTTTGGGGGTCACGTACCAGGGAAGTCGATGGTGCCGTTGTTGTCGGCGTCAACCTCGTTGATCATGTCCTGAAGTTCGGACTCGGAGGGGTTCTGACCAAGAGAGCGCATGACGGTGCCGAGCTCCTTGGTGGTAATTTGGCCTATAGCGAAACGTTTAGTCTATGAACTCGACGAATTCGTATCGAATGAACGTAGGTGTAAAGCTGTAGGATCGTTCGATGCATGATTGGGATCGATTCAGGGTCGAATTCGGACCAGCAAAGAAACATCGCGAAAAGGGGAGCGTCACTAACCATCGCCATCCTTGTCCTACAAAGAGGTATCAGTAACAACGTCAGCCTGAAAGAAACAGTAAAACTTACAAAGAGGGAGAACGCCTCCTTGAACTCGGAAACTTGCTCTTCGGTGAGGGAGTCAGCCTATGGTGATAAAGTCGTCAGTAAGAACTCCAAAACAAGGCATCGCCAGAAACATCAGCTGTAGCCCCTCTCATCAAGTGGCCGCGGGGTCAATGCTCGTCGGCGATAGCGCGAGAGGGGACAAGGCGGTAAAGGACGAGCCCATAGACTGATAGCGCAACCAAAAGGTTAGATAAAGTCTAACTCACCATATTGGTCGTATGTGGTAGCAACGGCGAGATAGTAATAAAAGGTGGGTGTCGATCGCACGAGAAGGAAGAGGATGACTTGGACAAGTTCTGAGGTCGCGGGGTCTTGAGCCAAGAATGTCGGACCTTTTCGTTTCACGGGTTTGGTTGGAGCTTTCGTGGGGAGAGTCCAAGGTCAGGGGGAAATAGGTACCTAAGGCAGGAAATAGTAACACTGATGCACTAACAAATGGGAGATAATGCACTGTGTTTCGACAGGCGAGATTAGGTGGTAGGAGTTCTTCCTGGTAGAAGCATAGGTATTCTGTTGACACTGTGCATCTTCCTACCAGAGCCGTTTCAGCCTGGACCTGCGCTGCAGGGAATTGAGTGGGCTATGGGCGGACACTCACTGGAAGCTCCCGTCTGATGTGAGCCAGATGGCAGTAGTTGGGGCGTTCGGCAGGTACCTTAGGTACGTCTCCCCCAACCTAAACGGAAAGGGACACTTCAACCCCTGCCATAACGGGAGTGACTTTCCGCTGTGCTGTGTCGTAATGCTCCCGCTACTCCCAGCCAACCTGAAGCCAGCTATCAGCCTCAACCCGCATCTCGACTCTATTCGCGATCCTCTCGCTCATGACGACAATACCTTCAACCACCGTCCCATGACGCTATTCTCGCGATCCTTCTTTACGAAACAAGATCTCCTCCCATTGTTCAACCTGATAATAGCTTGTTTCTATCCATAATCTGCGTCCGCCATGTGGCGAGACCGCACTAACCTGTACGGTTCCTATTGTAACTTGTCATTGTCTATGGCAAGCTTGTCCAAGCTAGCGAGTCTCTGTGCTGATACAATCTCAATATAAAGATACATTTCCTACCGGCAGTCTTACGCGCACCACCCTACCCAGCGGAGACCATACGGACCTGGCGCGTCTGCTTCTGGTGCCCTTGCCGATGCCTATACTACCAGCTATGCGAACGAAGACCGCCGCGGCCTTCTGTCGGCCGGCGCATTCGAGGACGATGGCGACGCCGTGATTGAGATGGACTTATTACCCCCTCGGTGGGCCGACGTTTCGGACGAGATTACAGACTTGCTTGCCAACATCGCGACCAAGGGCCAGAGCCTAGACAAGCTACACCAAAAACATGTGCTGCCTGGCTTCAACGACGAAGATGCAAAGAAGGCCGAGGAGGCGCAAATAGAAAAGCTTACCCAGGAGATCACCAAAGGCTTCCACGACTGTCATCGTTGCATCCAAAGGATTGAACAGATGGTGCGGGAATCCCAACATGCCGGTACTATCACAAGGGCGGAGGAGACCATGGCCAAGAACATTCAGATCTCGTTAGCTTCCAGAGTTCAGGACGCAAGCGCCAGCTTCAGAAAGAAACAGAGCGCATATTTGAAGAGTTGGTTTCCCTCCTGTACTGTCACATTTCCACTAACCGGTATTTGCAGAGCTTCGTGGCATGGGCGGTTTTGGCGCTTTGAGCCCTGGTGAGAGATCAAGCACTCCTCAACCAGGTTCATATCTCGATCCATCTCTTCAAGAATCCGATGCAGACCGTTCATTCTCACAATCCACGCTTCAAGCAACTCAACAACAAAGGGTGCTTCACTCCAATGACGCTGCCATCGCTCAACGCGAGCGAGAGATTGAGGATATTGCCCAAGGTATCATCGAGCTATCTGACCTTTTCCGTGACCTCCAGAACATGGTCATTGACCAGGGCACCATGCTGGACCGAATCGACTACAATGTTGAGCGTATGAACACCGATGTTAAAGCGGCTGACAAGGAGCTCGTAGTTGCTTCGGGCTACCAACGGAGGACGACCAAACGCAAGATCATCCTCCTCCTCATTCTAATCATCTTTGGCATGATCATCCTACTAGTGATCAAGCCCAAGAAGCACGGCTAGAAGGCGTCTGATGATTGATAATGTCGGGGATACCTGCTGTCTCAGTTCAGCTCTCTCAACTCGGGCATGGGGACAGCTTTTATTATATACATGTACCAATACAATGTAAAGCAGGTCATGAGGGACATGTCACTGGTGTGTTTGGAGTCACGGTTCTTTTTTTTTCTTCTTTTTTTTTTTTTTTTTGGTTTATTACATTAAATTAGCTAGAATCGGCTTTCTTTATGGTAGTCCTTGGCGTAGGCGGTAGGTGAATTACCTCCGTCTTTATCATAACTCTTTTCGAAAAGCCTAGAATAGCTCTTCCATAACTTTGGTTTTTGGTTCTCGATTTCTGTTGCCAGCTGAGCTTCCTTGGGAAGAATCTCAGAACCCCATGCCTCTTCCACTAGTTGCTTCATGTTAGCGGGCGAGAGCTCCCTATCATCCCTTGCTCTAGCTCTCGTCCTTCCAGGCAAATGTGCCACTGCGATTCGCTTGATGATCGCGCTTCGTACTACTTGCTGATCGATATAAACTCCCTTGTCCCTCAGGAGGGCCAGCACACGGACACCACACGCCAGGTCAAAGTCTGCAACTCCTGCTTGCTTGACCTTCATGAGCGAGCGGTTAGTCGGCTCTTGGGCCAGTGTCTTGTCGAAGCCCCATCGAAGGATGCCTCGCTGCAGGTTGATATCAAAGATCTTTTGTATCGGGTGCTGCCTGTTTGTGAACGGCAGGTCGGCTGGTATGCAAAACACGTAGTCAGGATCATCCTGTTTCTTCGAGGAATCGTGGGACTTTTTGCCCGATTGCGGCTTGTCAGATATGGCCTCAGGTTCGTCTTCAGTCAAGCCCATTTCTGCTCTCCAGAACTCCTCCATGAAGTGGCTTCTCTTTCCCTTGCCGCCGACCTCAGGAAAATATTCAGACCACGTCCCCGTCTCCCTGACTGAGTCCTTGGACTTTGTGTCAGGCTTAGGAGGCATGTCTCGCCAATGCACCGGGATCAAGCCCCCAAGCTCTGGGTTGTACAGTTCGCATATTTCATAACTTAACTCCTCAAGCTCGTTGAAACGCCCCAGGCGTCCAAGGTTGTAAAGCAATATTTGCCAATATCTGATCGGAACAGCGACGCCGTGGCGTGCTACCCGTAGTGCCAAGTGAATTGCCCTGTCAAGCTGGGGGTCCTCCTGATAGCCGTGGAATTTTTGTTTGCTGGTCTTGGGATGGTACCATATGTCTTGGAAAACACGATGAAGCAGTGCTTCT
The DNA here is from genome assembly GCA_030411635.1 of Fusarium sp. MBC 119. Lineage (NCBI taxonomy): Eukaryota > Fungi > Ascomycota > Sordariomycetes > Hypocreales > Nectriaceae > Fusarium > Fusarium sp. MBC 119. The sequence goes on from JAPERM010000107.1 coordinate 90,495, forward strand.
GAGTTTCCTTGTTCCATACTGACATTCGAGTTGTCCATCTGATCAAGAACATTCCTCACTTTCGCGAGGCCTTTCCATGAAAGCGCGGTACTGAGGTTTTTGTTGAGCTCCTTCGAGAGTGTGTCGTCCTTTCTTGGTGATGGCTTAGCTGCTGAGCCTTCGACCTCTTGAAGTAATCGTTCCCGTCTCCAATCTCGCTGTTTAGCGGAAGCCGCAAGTAGCATTAGTCGTGTTTCTGGATCTTCGAATTCGTCTGGATGTATATCGCAATGCAAGAGGTCTCTGAGCAAGTCATCCTCGCCTCTTTCAGCGAAAGAAACTAAGGCTTTGCAATAGATTGTGGGTGTAATAGCAATCCCCAACTTCCGAAATTGAGTAAGACGATCAGTAACTCCTCGAGCGTTGTCCTCTCTCAGCGCAACGGACTGTAATGATAGCGGTCCGATTGTGCGAAGGCCCAGTTTATGCATGAGGTTGATTGCAAACTCTGCAGAAGTCCAAGAGCTGGCGAACCACCTCGCTGTAAACTTATCGCTATATATGCCCTTGGGCTGGCCCGACTGGGTGTCTTTTTGCGTAGTATCTGTCGCAACACCATCAATATCGGTATCTCGGTTGAGTACTGTCAACTCCTCTCGCGTGAGCTGTACTTTTCCAAAGTAGCGGGAGAGAAAGTCAAGAAATGGCATGGATTTTTGTGACCTGGCATGATCGTTGAACAGAATGAACCTTTTCCTCCAAACACGTGCTGGATGTGATTGCCCAGAGTCGAAAAGAGCTGGTACAACATAGTCGTACAGCTCACGGTAAGGATTGAAGACATACATCCTTGTGAGAGTACTTTGAATCTTTGGGGAGAAATCAATAGCGAAGCTCGCCACAAGAGCACCAAAGCTATCTAAATCAGGACGAAAAGTAGGCATTAGTTTTAAGTGCCAGCGGGATGCGGCTTCGAAGTCAGTTTGAGCTAGATAGAAGTGAACCACTTTCAAGTATAGCTCGGGCCACTCGAAATTGTAGGTTTCTCGAAGTTGTTGTGCAAATATGAAAAGCTCCTCCATCCGGTTAGGATGCATCAATGCTGCCCTCAAGATATTGTCACGCAGAAAAACGGCCCGAGATTCTGTAACAAGATGCATGTCGCCTTTGCTTCGAAGATCCAGAAATGTTTCCCAAGCTCCCTGGTCTCCATGGCTATGACGGGTCGTTACGATGCGACGCTCCCACGACGATATCTCATCCAGCCCAGAACCATGTATGGATGGAATAACTTGTTCGTTTTCACGCAAGCGGATGCCCAATGGAATGGGCCATCTGGGTTTCGGCGGCCGTGATACAACATCATTTTGTCTCGTAGTCCACTGCTTGGAAACTGTCGACGCCCAGAGTTTTTGTGTTATCACATTCTCAATCGCTCGATAGGAATGTATATAATAGTCGTTATGGTATAGGTTCGTTACTGCAGGCGTTGGAGTAGTATATCGAGATCGATTTCGAACGAGGGTATTGAGGCATCGAGCATATGACACTGGGCGGACTCGAAATATTGTAGGGGTTCGATGCATGGCTGGGTAAATTTACCAGCATCAGCTGGCCTCGTATCATCGCATCGGTTCGAGGGCAGAATATAGTGACGAAAGCATTGAGGTTATCCCAAAATTGAGACTTGGAGATGGCATCCAAAAGCTACTTCATATCCTGGAGCTCCAATTCTTTTTTTGATTCGCCATCATGAGGTTACTCCGTCTAGGCTGGGGTCGCGCCGGCACGTGCCTACCCACCAACGAGAACGTCAAGAGCTATGCTGAGTCATACTAGCACCCGGCTCCCAATCAAGTTATGGCCTCATTTCTTTACCCGAACTTCGACATCCTCCGTTTACCAACTCAACCACCCCACACGAAACCAACCATCGAAGCCTCCCAGAACTCTCATTAACCGACTTCACAATGGCGTACGTGCAATTGATTTATAGACCATTCTTGCGATAGCCTTGGCCGCCTCTTCCGACGCCAATGGCACATCCCGAGCCCCAAGCATCGCAGGACATCACATCATACGAGAATCCGTCACTGACATTCACGCAGTCTCGTCGACGCTAAGAACCCCGTTCCTAAGTACCAGCGCTTCTACCAGAATGCCTACAATAGCCATACCCGTCTTTGGAAGATTGTACGACCCAATTGATCACCCAGCTGTCCTGGCTTCCCGCTGACCGACTTCACAGAACCCTCGTAGCCGCGTTCTGATGACTCCTTACCTCATCCTCCTCTGGGGTACCCTCGGTGGTAAGCTTCCTACACACTCCTAATAGACCAGTTTCGAAATAAGCTCGGATACTGATGGGCGCATAGCTTCCTTCTACGGCGCTGGCCGCAAGGTCCTCGGCTACAACTCTTACTTCGGAAACTAAGACGTGGTGGGGGCTTGGCTTGTCAAATAACTTGCGAACGATGGATGGTCAATATGATCAGTAGAGTGCGTGAATAGACGGAGATGAACCCAATGTGATATCCTTACGGAATAGTTGTTCGATGTGCCTTCACGTTAACCAAGACAAGTATCGAATCGTGTCTATCTATTCACACGTCATTGCCATTAAACCTGGACTCCTAAACTTTACAATACATGAAGAACTCAGAAAATTGCATGCATCAAAAAGTGACGTCTAGTGCTCTGCACCGACCTGCAACTCTTCGTCCGCGGATAGCTGGACAAAAACCCATTCGGACTCGCTCTAATAGCCCGTGGCGCCAGGCGCCTTTTCGTCCTTTCGTAGGCTCAGCAGCACCTCTCGGAATCGCTCCTTGCCGGAGCCAGAGGCACCTCCCTTGGCGCCCTTACCGCTCACATCAACCAACTTGGCAATGCGATCCCAGCTGGTACCACCAGATACAGTGTCCTCTCGGCTCTCCAGAAACTCTTCGGCTTCCTTTCGTGTCTGGTTAATGCCCTTCTCCTTCTTGTTGTTGTAGTTCTCGTAGAAATCATCGATGTTTTGCTGGGCCTCCTTGATCGTCTCCTCGCGCTGGGCGGCGAATTGTTCGGCACGCTTGGCGATCTGGTTGTCTCGGCGCTCACGCCATTCCTTGATGACCTCAGGCTCCTGCTCTTCTTCGGCGAAAGCTTGGTATCCTGAGTTGTAGCTGACAGAAGGTCCTCCTGTGATGGCGGTTCCGCCTGAGACCCCAGTACCCTGTTAAATTATATGAGCTCTTGCATTCACAGTACCTCGATAAGCTAACTCACAGCCTCTGATTGGGTCAGATCGGGGAACTGAGACTCGAATGTGGACTGCTCGTTGTCGCCAGCGCCGCCGAGAAGATCACCCTCGGTATCAACGAAGGCAGCAGCGTCATCGTTGGTCGCGAACTGGTCTGCATCATCTCCAAGAAGAGCCTTCTCACGAGCAAGGAAATCATCAGTCGAAGGTTCGGCATTAGGGTCCTTGATATCGGTTTGCGCTGGATAACACGTCAGCTTTCATTCCGCGCATGTACTGTGCTGATGCACGTACCCCCAGAATCGAAGTCCTCGAGAGATGGGAATCGGTCCGCCATTTTCGATGCGCTGAGATTTCGAGATCAAGATATCGGTGATGAGTATGCGCGAATGCGTAGGTGCTAACGAGCGATGATGATGAAAATGCGAGTAGCTTTTGTTCCGAGCGGAAATTGTCAATGAATGCTGTTGCTATGGTCCTCCTATTCAGTTACTTGCCAAGTAGGCCATCCTAGCTGATGAGGTGGATTCTGCCGGGCGGTGAGAGGCCCGCAGGCCAACGGACCTTGCTAAAGTGGGTCCGTAATATGAAACAAAGCCTCATAGCTACACGAATTCATGCACTTACAAGCTATGTTTACTTTATCCGATGTTTATTCTGCTTGACCTAGCTCTTGGTCTATAAACTCTCCTTGTTTTACCAAAGAAAACATTTGGTTTCATCGCACATTCGAGTTACGCATCACTCTGGGTCCCACGGCATACATCTACAGACGAAGCAGATCATACCGAAATTCAACTTTGTTTATTGGCGCGTGGAAACAGGTTAGCACAAGCTTCGAATATTCTTCCTGCAAGTAGCTGTAGTAGATGTTTCCAGAGTGATACTACAGCAACAGCTACGAGCCCGCTTTTTAATAATACTTGCGACATCTCATTCATATTCCTGGGGCTACATAAGCTCAATTAAGCTGTCTTGATTTGTTTGTTCCAGCCGGTAGAGAGGCCTTCGCAATCAAGATGGCTTACAACGATGACTCTGTACTGGCGCGGCTTTCGTCGCTTAACGAAAGCCATGACAGCATTGCCACAGCTGCGCAATGGATCATGTTCCACAGGTAAGCGTTCTCATTCAACGTGTTCGGAGTGAAGAGATTACTAACAACAAGTCACAGGAGACATGCAGAGCGTACTGTGCAGCTCTGGCTGCAACGTCTCAAAGACTCATCCAGCACTAAAAGACTGAGCTTAATCTATCTCGCGAACGGTATGTTTGCCTCCATCAGACGTAGCAGTTCTGGCTAATTCATGCTGCAGAGGTGGCTCAACAGTCCAAAATCCGGCATAAGGATGACTTTATTATTGCTTTCTCGCCAGTGATTGCTGAGGCTGTTTCCGTCGCTTACAAAGGAGCACCGGCCGAACTCCAGGCGAAACTGAAGCGCGTTATTGACGTGTGGAGAGACCGAACGATTTTTGAAGGGCCAATTCAAGCTGCTATTGATGCTCGCATTGGAGGTGAGTAGAGGAGGGCAGCACGTGGTGGCAGAGAATCAGGAACTAATATCCTGATTAGAACTCGATAAAGCTCGTGGTATGGCCAAGCCTGGTTTTGGCGGCTCTCCCTTTGGTGGTGCCGGCGGTGCAGCCCCTATTCCATCTGAGTTTGCACCTCTGGTGTCTGCTCACCAGAATGTCAACAAATTGAGCATTCCTCTGAAGGCCACAATCACATCAGCAGACCAGGAGTATGAGAAGCAAACAGACTCATCCACGCCGGTGCCGTCAGCCCCTGTGTACGCCGCCCGTCTCAATGGTCTTCTCAAGACATTAGCCAACGCTGAGAGTGCGGTTGCCGAGTGCGTGAAGGCACGGGAGGGTCTTGTCTCTGGATTGGAGACTCTGCTTAACGCCAACCGCGCTGCATTGGAGCAAGATAAAGCTGCTGCGGCTCAACTGACGTCTCGAAAGACCGAAATCGAAGAGAAGAAACACCAAGTTGAGGTCGGTATCATGCGAGCGCTAGGTCCAGCGGACAGCGACGGCTCTCCAGGACGGGGAGATGCTTCTGGCACACCTGCAGAACCAGACAGACCGGAAATGGAAGCGCTCACTCCACCAGCCTTTGAGCCTTTTGATGCACCCACACCTGAGGCATTGACCCCAGAGGGTGAACCTGCTGCTGCTGCTGTTGCTGCTGCTGTTGGGGAGGGCGAGGAAGAAGCTCTATCTTACCACTCATTGCCAATTTCAACCAATGGGTCGAATAAGCGACGCCGGGTGGACAACGAAGAGTTTCCTGATCTAGGCGGAGATGATGGCATTGATGCAGATGTTGCTGCGATGCTCAAAGAGGGTCCTCAGTCATGATTCGATCAGTTATCGCCTGTCTTGACATAAAGGGGTTCATGGTCATTTCCTCTGTGAGTTAGGTAGAGGGCGTTAATTGCGGCATGCTCTCGCAGAGATTCTGGCTTGGAATGACGGATTGTTGAAAACAATGGGGAATTGGATCCCAGGATACGGTGTATTATCAGGAACATGTAATATGGGTGCTTGTACGTATAAGAAAGGACAGTGATCGTGGTATAGGTTATCATTTGGTGGCATTCAATGTATCTGTTCAATACAATGGCCGGTTCCTATACATGTTTGCAGGCCAAGACGCCGCTTGAAGCTAATGTAGTATTGCTGAATGCATGTCGATCGTTTGCTTTTAGCAATCATAAGGCAAATAAAATTAAAGCAAACATTGCTTTCGGTGTGAAGCCGAGTTCATTCGGTTCAGGTCGGATCAACCGGGAGCCGTAATCGCGTAGCTCCGACCGAGGGACGCTCTAGACGCTGCATTAACTCCAAACCCACCAGCGCGCGACGGGGTCCCCACCCAAATTTTTTGTGAGCACCTCTAGCTCTGGCGTCGCAACTCGGAAGCTGAGAAATGCCGCTACGGGACGATGACGGCATCAGAACCTCCTCAACTTTGATTCTTTTGTTCACGTCAACGTCTCTGTCAGCTTCACCAATCACTCGCGGCCCCTCAGCTCGACTCGACTCTTTTTCTCCGGCGGACAGCGCCGTCTCTGAATATGCTACGCTGAGTGGGCGTCTAATCAATTCCCTACCGTCATCATGGTCTCGGGAGTAGCACGCCGGGTGCTGCTCCCACGCCTCGCCGAGCCTTCGCAAGTGTCTCTGGCCGCATCGCGAAGTCAATTAGGAGCTATATTTTACAAGTCCGAAGCTCTACCTCTTCAGACGAGGCTTTTCCACGCCTCTGGCACCCGTCAAACCGCCCTGCCTCCGTTCTCAATCGCTACGTTCCGGTCATCGGCGAACAATACCGTATCCCGTACCAATCTTCCCCTGGCGCAAAATCGATCTCATCAATGTAACTCGGTCTCGCACGCCTTGCGACAGTTCTCAACGGCACCTCGTTTACTCCAAGAAATCCAGACCAAGGTCGAAGAGGGCGCCAAGAAGCCCGCTGAGCTTGAAGCTAATCGAAGCCTTGCCGAGGATGAACACAAGCAAGAATTTACCAAGAGTGAAAAGGCCGCTCGGGCTGCACAGGTCAACTTGGCTGCTAAGCTCTCCAAGGAGGGCAAACAGTCTGGCAAAGCTGGTACGGATGAAATAGTGCGACTGATCAAGATTGCTCGTCCTGAAGTTCGCTGGCTCGGCATTGCTTTCGTGTTTCTGGTCATTTCTTCTAGCGTCACCATGCTGATTCCCTTCTCCGTTGGCCGAATTTTGGATCTTGCTACCAAGGGCGAATCCGAGGATATCCGTCTGTTTGGCTTAACCATGAACCAGTTCTTCTTCGGCTTAGGTACGGTCTTGACCATTGGCGCTATGGCTAACTTTGGACGAGTTGTACTTCTCCGAATCGTTGGCGAGCGCGTCGTTGCCAGACTTCGATCTCAGCTTTACCGACGGACATATGTCCAGGATGCCGAATTTTTCGATGCCAACCGAGTGGGAGATCTTATTTCCCGTCTCAGTTCCGATACGGTCATTGTTGGCAAGTCCGTGACACAGAATCTCAGCGATGGTCTTCGCGCCCTCTTCAGCGGAGGTGCTGGTTTTGCTATCATGGTTTGGACGAGCCCCCAACTCACTGGTCTTTTGCTCCTTATGTTCCCTCCCATTGCCGTTGGAGCCTTCATCTACGGTCGAGCCATCCGAAATGTTAGCAGGTCGATTCAGAAGAACTTGGGTACACTGACCAAGATTGCTGAGGAACGACTGGGTAACGTCAAGACCAGCCAAGCGTTTGTCGGTGAGGTGCAGGAAATCGGCCGCTACAACAACCAGATCCGCAGGATCTTTGCTCTCGGTAAAAAAGAATCGTTGATTGCTGCTACTTTCTTTGCTTCAACCGGTTGGGCTGGTAATATGACCATTCTTGCCATGCTGATCGTTGGAGGTGGTTTCGTGCGGAGCGGATCCATGTCACTGGGAGACTTGACGTCTTTCATGATGTACACGGCATTCGCAGGTTCTAGTCTATTTGGTCTCTCTGGCTTTTACTCCGAACTCATGAAGGGAGTTGGTGCCGCAAGCCGACTCTTCGAGCTTCAGGATCGCAAACCTGGAATTCCACAAACAGTTGGTGTTCGGGTGAAGTCGGCGCAAGGTCCCATCAAATTCACGGATGTTACTTTTGCCTATCCTACACGACCAGCTGTCAAAATTTTCAACGGACTCGATTTCGAGATTCCTTCTGGCAGCAACGTGTGTGTTGTTGGTCCATCAGGAGGCGGCAAGTCAACAGTAGCATCTCTACTTTTGAGATTCTACAATCCGGTATCAGGTTCCATTACCATCAACGGTCAGGATATCTCAGGTATGAATGTTAAGTCCTTACGAAGGCGGATTGGCATGGTTTCTCAGGAGCCTGTCCTCTTCTCCGGAACTATTGCAGAGAACATTGCCTACGGGAAGCCTCAGGCCAGCCGTTTCGATATCATCTCCGCCGCTCGACGAGCCAACTGCAACTTCATCAGCGATCTTCCTGATGGCTTAGAAACCCAGGTTGGCGCCCGAGGCTCACAACTCTCTGGCGGTCAGAAGCAAAGAATCGCCATTGCCCGTGCTCTTCTCAAGGATCCCGATATTTTGATCCTTGATGAGGCTACATCAGCGCTTGACGCTGAGTCGGAGACTCTTGTCAACGAGGCTCTGGCTGGTCTTCTACGTGGCCGCAACACCACCATCTCCATCGCGCATCGTCTCTCTACCATTAAGCGGTCTGACCAAATCATTGTTCTCAACAACGAAGGCAAGGTTGCCGAGATTGGCAGCTACAAGCAGCTTGCGGCCGACAAGGACAGCGCCTTCAGCAAGCTTATGGAGTGGCAGATGAGCGGTGGCGAGGTGTCCAAGGAAGGTGGGTCATCTGCTTCCCGTGCTCACATCACTGAGGCTGAGGAGCTCGAGGACGATCTAGAGAGAAATGAAGAGGAGGAGGTTTTTGAGCAAGAGGAAGAGAGCAGGGACTCTAAGAATGAGGAGAAGCGCCATTGAAGCAAGTCAGATGGCATAGAGGCAACCTTTCCCGCAAGGATGTAATTATGATCAGTGGGTTACCGGGGTTGGGAGAAAGATTAGACGAATCATGTACATTATATATCCTGATATCTATGTCTGGGTCTCTACGGCGGATGATCGTACCGCCAGCAGCTGCAAAGAGAACTCCACTCGACATGTATCTCACTTTCATTGGCGTCGGTCCGGTCTGGTTATTTAATCTCCAAAATGGAAGAAATGGGCGGTGGGGGGTTATGAACAGCCGTGTATAGAAAACAGAATCTCAATATTTTTTATCAATTTTGGTCTGATGGTGTGTGGTACAGCAGGAAGTAATGTCATGAACGATGTCATGAATATTGAACCCAGCTTATAACTAACTCCTTCTACCAGACCACATAACTGGGTTCTATCGTAGCATATAAGTCATAGACGAACAAAGCGATAAAGGACTAGCAATGTCCTTCTCAAGTCACATAATCTGCTCTCAAATAGAAACTCGCTGCAACGGCTGTACCTGGCAGGTGTTCAGGCATAGAAGACTCGACGTACAAGGCACTGCGACCATGAACATAATGGTTTCACGTGAGAAGATGAGATATGAGATATTCTCAAATAAGAACCATGAATAGTATGGCCTTGTGAATTCTCCAGAATAGTTTGACTTAACGATGTAGCTCTACGATGTAGTATCGCTTCTTCAACTTGCTTTTGCCAGTTTGGCTTGCTCCCTCCTTTCCAAAGAACGTCTGATTACATGAGCCCAGATGCAAAACAAAATACTGACAAATATTAAGAGCAAAAGCCCCCGTATTATTCCGGAAAAGGTGGCGCATCCGGTGGTGCAATGCAGTATAGATATTGGTATCAGTATATCCTCGCTTTTTAGTTTGTCTGCATAACTCAATCATCGGCTTCACTGCCACAGATCACACTAAACAGAGACTGCAACTACGTCAGAAAAAAGCCTACATATGCAGATGAAGTCTAAGATCTTCCCAGTGCTGGATGATGCTTCTCGCCGCATGTTGTAGGGTACAAGGTTGTTCAGCAATGTACCCAATGCTTTGGAGGAAGCGATGAAGTACGGCCTAGAAACTGAAACAATACTGGCTGCCATCGGTCAAAAAAGATGCCTGAGAATGACAAAACATTATGATGGAAGAGAAATACTTACGGCTACGCAGGATATAACATAGTGCTTCTTGTGGAGATAGTGATGATTCGTGGATGATCTGCTGTCAGCACGAATGAACGGCGCTGACGCTGTTTGAAACTCGAAAGATGCATGTCATTTTACATGATTACTAGAAACATATATAGGCACTTGAAGGGAGTAAGCAGCGAATAGTGCAAAATGTAGCGCCAGCCAAGCCTCGTTGAGATTACGAGATGGAGGCCGATAAAGCAACTCCAGGTTAAGCTTGTCGGCCGTCGCTGTCACATGTGACCCCAATTTCAATCAAACCAAGGCATGACCAAAACCTTGATACCCCCATAACTAAATTGAACAGGTTGTTCACCTCCTCGTCTTGAACAACTACCTATACATTCAACAGAAGAACAATTAGACTTTCGAGTTTTGCGATCAGTAGTTTGCCTTTGTTGCTTTGTAAACAACTATCGTCTGTGGTGGAGCCCGTTGAGTACCTTAGCTGAGCACCATGTCGACCGAGACCGAGGGAACGTTTGAGGTGGCAGATGCCAGTCTCTACACCAAGACCTGGACAGTGAGTATCAATACTCTAGTATCGTATCAAACAGAAGCTGACGCGACAACAGCCGCAAGGTCCCATCCGAGCCAAGCTCGTTCACGTCCATGGCTTCAGTGACCACACCCAATGGTACAATGACGTATATCGGATTCTAGCCTCTCAAGGAATCGAAGTCTTCGGTTTCGATCAAAGAGGCTGGGGCCGCAGCGTCAGGCAGCCCTCACAGAAGGGAAACACTGGCACGACAGAAAGGGTCATCGCCGACATCGCCGCTTTCATCGAGAGTAAGCTACCTTCGGATGTGCCGGTCTTTGTCCTAGGCCACTCCATGGGCGGCGGCGAGGTCATCACGCTTGCAGCTGATCCTCGGTACGCCGAGCTTGTAAGTAAGGTGCGCGGTTGGATGCTTGAGGCGCCGTTCATCGGATTCGCGCCCGAGGAAGTTCCCAGCCGGCTCAAGATTGTTGCAGGACGGCTAGTCGGCAGAATTCTCCCAAAGTACCAGCTCAAGCATGAGATGATAGTTGAGAATATGTCGCGAAAGCCCGAGGTGACCAAGGGCTTTAGAGAAGATCCTCTATGCCACGACACAGGCACACTGGAAGGCTTAGCGTCGCTGCTCGATCGTACAGCAGCTTTGCAGTCGGGTGCGGTCAAGTTGGGCAAGGAGGTAAAGTCGCTTTGGATTGGCCAAGGAGACCGGGACATGGCTTGCAGTTATCCAGCAACTATGGAGTTTGCTGGGAAACAAGACATTTCGGACAAGGTTATCAAGACGTACCCGGGAGGTTATCATGCGCTGCATGTGGACCTGTGCCAGGAGGAGTATGCGAAGGACATTACCGACTGGATCTTGGAGAGGAGTCAAGACGAGAAGCCGATCGAGGCGAAGCTATAGTATAGCTGGGGAATAATCGTAGTTTAACAGTAGATGGAGGGCTTTGGATATACGAGGATCACTGGATCCCAAGGAGCTTCGTTCGTCATACATCACTTGATGTTATTGTACTCATTTCCACGTTTTACAGAGAGCAAGGACACGTCAGGGCTTAAATAGTACCGATCAACAGTATCACGAATATTAAGTACGAATGTGGCTGGCTGATACAGAACTAACACTATCGCTTATCTTTTCAATCTACGAATGAGGTTATATCTTGCGGCGGTCACATCTTGTGCCAAGCCAATAGACAGCAATAGTTTCTTCCATGTCCCCTGTATGATGATAGTCCAGAGCAGATCTATGGAGATCTCTTGAGTGCAGAATCGTGCGTCAGTGCGGACCCTTGCGCTCTCCAGCTCCGTAGACTCCCGAAAACCAGATGTTTCCGAGACGCCAAATGCAACGGACCGCCGAGACCTGCTCCGGCCGTTTCCTAGCTGTTTCGGAGCCGTCTTTAAACTATAATTCAACGTCTGCCGCTCCCTGAATTCAATTCAACGTTTCCTCGATTATTTCCCTGCAATTTTTGCCCAAAAATTCCATTCTCGGGCCTCTCACGCGCGCCCGGACATGACACTACGCTCAACGATACTAACCTGACGCGGACGCTCACTAACCCCTGCTGGTACCTTGGACATTTAGCACTATCGCTGCAACATGCGGGTTTGTATGCTGTCTTGTTAAGGCATTTATCTCATCGACATCTCCAACATGGCTACCCACAAAGACCGCCATTTACTGGAATACCATCGTTGCTCCTCTCTTTTGGAGTAAGCCCACGTGGGAAGATGGCTGGTTGGTGGAAGTCGCAATGAAGGGACCGTATTTGCTCTATTCATATCCAATCCGGGCTGCTTTATTCATCAGCTTGCTACCCTCCTATACCACCCATGTCTTGCTATGTTCGATCAGCCATAGGGAATAGCTTGTTACTAACCTTGATCTTGGTGACGATCACTTATTGTCATCGCTGCGCTAACAGTGGTTGTGGTTGTTGAGGAGGGTTCTAGGCCGCCTTTTGAGACCTCATTTTTGCTCTTACATCTCCCGTCTTTTTGCTTACCTCTATTCAGCAGCTTTCTTGTATGGCTAGGAGAATTGCTATTGTGTATCCAGTTCTTCGGTATATTATCACCGAGAATCAGATTGGCCTGGATTTCCTCGGTTGCTTCCCTTGTGTGGCCGTTCGCCTCCTCTTTCACCTCGCAGATCTCCCAGCTCGAGAGGAGCTGTAATTACCTATTCACCATGACACCCGACCGCAACAACTCTGTCGCTCACCATCCCCAGGCCGTCCACCTCCAATCCCTTGAGCGAGCGCGCAGCAGTTCACGGCACTCCACCACACGCAATGGCTCTAGCACCGCCTTTGAGCCCACAGCAGCTGAGGATAATGAGACTATCGCTAGAAACGTGTCTCATTTGACAGATGTTGAGAGCCAGGTCACCGCGACTGGTCGTCGACAGCCCAGCGTCCTTGACCGTGATCCGTACGGCCTCTCGGCCGCGTACAAGACCGAATCTGATCTGAGGACATCAAGGCCAACACATCACGGAAGCGCGATAGTCTTCCCGGCCGCAGATGTCTTCCCAATAAGGTCGGCTCCAAGGTCAAGGCCCACAAGTTGCAGGGCTTTTACAAGAATCAGAATGCGGCAATAGACCGCATGCTCAAGTCGGTTGAGGAACATCGTGATGAAGCACGCGACCAGCATGGCGAGGACCAGGTCAAGTTCCGCATTGCTGTATGGGGTTCATTTGCAGCCAACATTGTTTTGTCAGCGGTTCAGCTCTACGCTGCCATCTCGTCAGGCTCTCTCTCGCTTTTCACCACAATGGCCGACTCCGTCTTCGACCCTCTCAGTAACCTCACCCTCATCCTCTCGGCTCGAGCCATTCGTCGTGTTGATGCTCGACGTTTCCCTGCTGGCAAAGCTCGTCTTGAGACTGTGGGCAACATCGTCTTTTGCTTTCTCATGATCGCTGTATCGCTTATTATCATTGCGTTTGCTTGTCAAGAACTGGCACAGTCGAATCCTGACAAGAAGCTCCACCTTCCTGCTGTAATCTCGGTCTGCTGCGCTTTCGCCACTAAGTTCTCACTTTTCCTTTACTGTTGGGCACTCAAGGACAAATACAGTCAGATAAACATTCTCTGGCAAGATCACCGCAATGATCTCTTTATTAATGGTTTTGGTATCCTTACATCTTGCGGTGGTGCTAAGCTGGTCTGGTGGATTGACCCAATGGGTGCCATCCTGCTGTCGGTCCTCATCTCTTGCATCTGGCTACACACCGCTTTTGGCGAGTTTCTGCTTGTGGTCGGAGTTACCGCGTCTGTAGAGACGCAGCAGCTCATCACATACGTGTGTGTTACACACGACGACTCAATCGTTGGCATTGACACCGTACGAGTGTACCACTCGGGCCCTCGTCTGATCGCCGAAGTGGATATTGTCATGGACCCGACACAGACTCTCCAGGAGAGCCACGATGTTGCAGAGGCACTGCAATTCAAGCTCGAGGATTTGCCTGATATTGAGCGAGCATATGTCCACATTGACTACGAGACAACACACAAACCAGAACACGCATTTAAGAAGGACATGTAGATCTAACTGCGGAATGCGTTTTCAGGGGAGTTTTGTATTCAAGAGGAATTTTGAGCGGCTGAGAAGGGGTTTTGGAATTGACTTGATGAGACAGGAGATGCGAGACACTGTACTCGGGTACACGAGAAGTGTCGGCATCTGGAATCAGTTTGGGGATGGTAAAGAATCCGCCTTAAAGTGAGGTGGCGAGACTGCAAAAGATAGTACAGAGCGATGGTGTAAATCATAGCTAGTTTTCGGCCATAATACAACAATGGCTCACGTGGAGTATGCAAGTGAGCGCGTGTGATGCATAGAAAACAAGTTGATAGCTGGATTAAAACAGGCCGAGTCGAGCTAATCCATGCGTGCATTGCAGATCTCGGCATTGTACTGTAGACTAGATGTTGTAAGATCTGGGGAAGACACAAGGGGTTACAGAAACAGGGCCACATTTTTCTTTTCTTTTTCTGGCTTAAACATAGAGTGAGAGTGAACCAAAACTCAACTGGTATGGGTGTTTTACTCTGCTCTCGCGTGTCTTTGTCCCGATTATTTCGATGTCTCGGTGCACCATGTCCGAGTGTTACCCAACCCGTACAAGCTTGAGCTTTGAGGCGCCTGCAAGACAACAATCTAAGGTACGTCACAGATCGTAGCTCTTTAGAGACTGGCATCTGAACCAACTCTGGGGAGATTTGAATGTCTTTATAACGTAAAGGGTGAAATAAAAGGGGTCCTGCGACGTGTCATGATAGAAAGTCAGAGAGGGATTTTTCCGTTGTTCAAGAGTACGATGGCTTTATCAAGGGGACCAGTTTGGAATGGTTGAAATTAGGTGCGCGTATTCAGAGCGGCGCATCACATACTCGCAGCCACCCGACTTACAAGGGGTGAACATGCCCAGGGCCAGGGCAGTTTCGGTTGTATGCAGGAGGCCGATCCGAGCTCATCATCCCTGGAAGTTTGAATGATATGAGCCTGAATCTGCATGCGACCCTTGACGCGCTCTGTGGATATTAACTAGTAAACGACGAAAAAAATAAAACAAAAACCTCAGCTTGGTTGGAGCTAAGCAATTTGAAGCTCAGACGGGAAGAATTCCATCATCGTGCAGCCGTTGAAATTAGTGGCGATTCACTAGAGCCGCCACAGACGGAAACCGTCCCGAACTACAGTAGACTACGACTTACCTGGGGAGCACCAAAACGGTCCCAAGTTTTTTGTGCAATTGTATCCATGTAACACGAAAAGCTACCTCAATTTCTTTGATAAGGGACGTGCGGGATAATCCAGTAGACATTGAGTTATTCGGATACAAGTATATGCCGTGCTGCTCAGAATAGAGTGTCTGACCTCGGCGCTTCTAGAACGGCAGAGTTCCTCAGGGACATTGTGGCTTGAAGTAGAGTTTCAGTTCCTGAAGGGTCAAAGGGAAATAAGAACGTGTAACTGCAACCTAAGCAAAAAGAGGAGGCGTTCAGTGTCAGATTTGACGAGCCTCTACTGCTGTACTGCTTCTCGTAGGTATCCGGCCATCTCGGCTGAAGCTTGTCCTAAGTTGCAGGGAGCTCCAGCTGTTCCATGCCCGTGGATAGTGTCTTTTAGGGGCCCCACACGAGCTTGGGTGCTGCGCTCTGGCCTACAGGTATTGAGGTGTGGACAGGGAAGTTCCCCTCCAAGCGTCCGGGGAGCATCATCGGATCATTGGATCAACACTATTACCTGAGGTGACCTAACTGCAGAACCTGACTGTTGCTGCCATTCTCACGTCACGCTTTACTCCTCTCTCTTCCTCTCTCTCCATTTCCCTCTTCTCTCCTCTTGGGCTCCCGACCAGAGCATCATACCTTGCGGAACAATTTCGTATTGCTTCAAGACACATACACTACGTAATCCGCACTAACGTTAGCTTCCATTGGCATCCTTATCCTTGCTACTCTTCTTCTTGTTGACTTGGACCCTCGACGCGCTCCGTCAAACCGCACCGCGATACCTTGGGACTACGATCTCCCATTCCCCTCACAGCCTCTCCTTCTAAAGCTTCCATTCATGAGTTGCTGACCGACTTCTCCAAACCTGTTGTAGTTGACCTGGACGATCTGCTCCGAGGTTTGTCTTACAGCTGGTCAACTACTTCTTCTACCACACCATCATGGCTGCTCAAGGCGCAGGAGGGGAGCATATTTATGCCACGGTTTGTCTCCCTTTTGCGCTCTCTTTTTGCGCTCTCTGCGTCCCATCTTGCCGAGATCGCATTGCTAACGAAATAATAGCTTCTTCTAAGCGATTCCTACCTTCCTGGTTCGTCAATTGACTTCGACGTTGCACCAAAACTTTGGCTGACCCCTCCCCAGGCGCACTCGTCCTCGCTCACTCTCTTCGCGATGCTGGAGCCCATCGCAAGCTGGCCGTGTTGGTCACACTCGACTCTGTATCCGCCGATTCTATCACGCAGCTCAAGGTGGGTTTCCCCAACTATTTGCGCACCTCCAATCCATTGTTACTGACCCATAGCTTCTTTAGAGGGTCTACGACTACATCTTCCCTGTGCCGCGCATTCGCAATGACCACCCGGCCAATTTGTACCTAATGAACCGTGGCGATCTGCATTCGGCTTTTACCAAGATCAATTTGTGGAAACTCACCCAATTCTCAAAGATTGTCTACATCGACGCTGATGTTGTCGCATACCGGGCTCCTGACGAGCTCTTCGACACCCCCCATCCCTTTGCTGCGGCTCCCGATATCGGCTGGCCAGACCTTTTCAACACAGGTGTCATGGTTTTGACTCCCGACATGGGTGACTACTATGCCATGACTGCCATGGCTGAGAGGGGAATTTCGTTTGACGGTGCTGACCAAGGTCTTATCAACATGCACTTTGGTAGCCAGTATCATCGCCTGAGCTTCACTTACAACGTCACACCATCTGCCCACTACCAATACGTCCCAGCGTACCGACACTTTCAGTCCAGTATCAACATGGTGCATTTCATTGGCTCCAACAAGCCGTGGTTTACTGGTCGAGATGCGCCTTCCGGCAACGATCCCTTTAACGATATGATAGGACGATGGTGGGCAGTCTACGATAGGCATTACCGGCACCAAGTACGTTCAAATGCTTTGGATGTAAGGGATATGTTTGCTAATCTAGTTTGATAGGAATCTACTTCCGACAAGGCCCCTCCTACCCCCCAATATGTTCAATACTTTACCAAGGGAGAATGGCGCCCTCAACCAGTCTCTACGCAACCTTCCACTGGCGAACAGCACCACCATGACCAAGGTTCTGCTTCTACGGGAGGGCAGTATCCTCCGGCACACAGCCATGAGCATCATGCGCACCAGCATGTGCAAGGCCAGGAACATCAGCACCAGTCACAGGAATCTGGACATCACACTGAACCTGAAGGCGCACACGGTGGACCTTCGGGTTCTGGCTCAGCTCCCGAACATCAATCTGGACAACATCATGAACATCACGTTTCCGAGCATCACCACCACGAGACTCCGCGAGAGCACCAGCATGTGGAACCGAAGCCAGAGCCACCCCCAATTACGATGCATGATTGGGATGCTCAGAGGTAGGCATATCGTCGTTGAAGAATGTTGTGTTTGTCTGGACATAAGATGCTGACTTTGAAAGACACCCGCCTCCTGCTGATTCGAAGCCCGAGGCTATGAACTTCCCCTCTACTCATTACGAGATGTCGCGTGATACAACCCCTTTTGTCCCACCTGAACGATATCCGAGCCCACCGAAGAACATGTGGTATGAGGTACCGAAAGAGCGCCCAGCACCTCGATCGAAGCCGGCTCCAGAGATTTTCCCCTGGGAAAGTAACCGACCTCGCCCGACGAGAACGTTTGCTGGAGAACCAGAGCCACCAGCACCTGAGCCAGAGCCTACTCCTGAGGAGCCTAGCCCAGGACCTGCAACGCAGCTCTCTGTGAAAACCGAGGGTCTTACAGGGCCCTCAGGAGTGACTGCATCTGGCCCTGAAGGAAAGAATGAGTCGACTACATCTACTCCGATAGTGCAAATCACTCCATCGGACCCCTGGACGTCATACACACGTACAAATGCGTGGGATGAAATGCCTGAGATTGAGCGGTATGTTGATCGTTTGCATGGTGGTCATCGACGTGGTAAGAGTTCGACCTCTACGATAGGGCGTGTCAAAAGCCCGACAACTGGTGCATGGAAGGACGACCGGAGCAGTTTTAAGCTTCGTGGTTTGAAGCTCACCGATTTCCCCAGCGCTGTGGATCGTCCCAGCTTGCCGGTCACGCCGGCTCCGATCCACCGGCACTCGTTCTTGGCCGGAGAAGACACGGAACACGACGAAGAAGCGACGAAGAAGCTTCCTGAGGCTGAGGGCGTGCCTACGCAGTCTGACTGGGTATGTGTGCATGGGAGACGATGGAAGCCTACAGACTGCCTGTGTGAGGTGACTGACTTGGTGCTACATCACCAGGATCCGCTAGCACAGCTCCAGAAGTTGGCTAAGCAGCAATCGGATGCGTTGCTCAAGAAGCTCGGTGGTGAAGGAGACGAGGGGCGAGAAGGAGGAGTGAGTCGCGAGATTCCAGCACGCCCATTACCCTTTGGTTCGGGTGATGTGAAGTCACCTACTTATGTTGCGCAGTCCGCTACGGGCGTGCTCAGCCCACAGCCGGTGAAAGGCGAAAGGTCGGCGGGCATCTTGCGCGACATGAGCAGCGGCCGTCTCGACACTGGGTCAACTTCGCAATCGTCTACGATTCCCGAGCCGAGCTACTCCGGGCCTGGCGCGGCCTGGGAGAAGGACGAGGATATACCACAGCGCGAGACACCGTTGCCGCCTAAGGAGGAGGAATTAGATGCTCTCAACGCATAGGAGAAGTTCATTTGCGTATCAACTGCTTCTCCTGAACGGCTAGAAGACACCGAGTCTTTTATCGTTGTTCACTACGACAAATGAGATGGAAGGATCAAGAAGGAATGATTAATGCGTTACCGCTTCATGGCTATGAACGGACATGGTAATAGATACAGGTATGATGAATAAGGTCTTGGGTATCCGCGGCATGGACAAAGGTTTACTTTTCTTCGTCATTGTTCTTTTTGGTTCCCTTGTGCAATATTATCAACAAGCTTCGAGGTTTCATCCGTCGGTAGCAGAAGAAGAGAAAGGGGGTGTATTTTGGCTGGAATATGGACACTATGGAAGCGCCTTTGTAGGTGTCATCGTCAAAGAGTAGGAGAATTATTCCCTTGAATCATCTTTTGGATTCATTCTCGTCTTCACCTTTTCGTCTCTTGCATCTTGCATATCTCCTCATTGTTCATATTCGTTCACGCGTGCTTGGCTTCATCATTTCTATGTTTGCTTGGTTTGGTTTGGTTTGGTTTGGTTTGGTTTGGTTTGGTTTGGTTTGGTTTGGTTTGGTTTGGTTTGGTTTGGTTTGGTTTGGTTTGGTTTGGTTTGGTTTGGTTTGGTTTGGTTTGGTTTGGCTTTTGACTTTGCATTTCTCTGCACCCTCATCAGCGTGCCTCTACTAGCTTCATTCATCATGGAACGGTGTTCCTGGGTTATGGATACCTGCATAGTTACAGATTGCATTGGGTAGCTTGCTTGCATGTCAATCGTTCAGAATGTACAATATTCGCTTCGACAATCTTATATTCCACGTCCGAAGTCTCTTCTGTTACCTTGCTAAAGGTAAACAAATAGTACATAACTCCTCTAAACGCCATGCCGCTATCTTCCGGTGAAAAAAACAAATGCAGTCTTGCTCTTTGCTGAGCCAATGTGGGTAGGATGTGTGATATGTTCATGCATGGAGGCAAGGCTGTAAAATCACAAAAGGATCCTTATCATAACTACAGCTAGTCCTCCTTCGTTATATCCTTAACTTCTTCCTCGTCTTCTATGTCCTCGACAGTGACAGCCTTCGCCTTGCCTTTTCCGGGGTTGATCTCTGGCGCATCATCCGACTCACTTTGCGACGATGAAGTGTCTTGAGGTGTATGTTCGGCTAGTGGACTGGGCTGGGAGGTTGCCTCGACAGGACCAGTTTGACTTGAACTCGCTTCGGCCTGAGGCTCGTTCTGCGGCGCAGATTCAGTCTGGTCCAAACGAGATCCATTACCAAAGAGTTGAGCTGATCCACCCCAGTTGGGCATCCGAGGACTAGGTGCAACAACGGGAGGTGGATTAGCAGCGGGCGTAAACTGGGATATAAACTGAGGGGGTCGCTGCTCAGCGGGAGTTGTAGTAGAGGTATTCTCAGCCGGTTGAACTTCATTACTCCTGCTGCCGCTTGGCGAAGGTTGTCTAGCGGTAGATGTCGGCTGAGCCACGTTAATAGTATCTCCCACAGTCGCCTGAGGACCAACCTGAGGCGAGGGCTGTGTCGAAGCCTGGCTACCATCGAGCCTTTGGAGGGGCAATAGAGACCAGCCAGGCGGGATAACAACTCCTTCAGGAAGCTCAGCACTACCAGCAGGGATTGGCACAGCGTTGAGGGGAGCACCATGACGAGCCATGAGAGGACTCGGGTTTCGTGGAGGGATGCCAGGGAACGCAGGGAAACTAGGGGGTTGCGGGATAGTCATCTGAGGCGGCATTGGATATTGCTGGGGCATTGGAGGTTGAGCAAGCGGCATGAAAGAAGGCGGTATCGGTTGTGTCTGGATGTTTGGTATTTGTTCCGGATGTTGCTGTCGCTGCCGAAGACGGTGTAGCTCTGCTTGGAGAAGGTGAAGGGTTTGCAGCTCTTGGTGCGCAACCTGGAGTGATTGTATTTCACGTTGTATCATCTGGTCCGCCTGGCTGAGTAGGGTTCCAACATTCTGTAGAGTGTCTCCAGTGGGTGGCTGAGGAGATGCTGGTGCAGTTTGGCCAGGAACAGTAGGAGTACCAGCCCCTGGTGTAGGAGGTGCTAGCCCCTGGTTAAGAGCAGCTTGAGGCATACCGAACTGCTGCGCAAGCTCTCTAACTTGCTGTCCGTTAGCGCCAAATCCAACTCGAAGAGGACCGAAGTTGAAGATTCTTGGTCCAGCCGGTCGTTGCTCGGGTCTGGCTCCTCCATTCTGCTGTCCCTGAGCGGGGGCATCTCCAGGGTTTGCTGGTGGTTGCTGCTCCGCGGGACGCCCGCCTCCAATCTCTATTCGAAGTCCAGCAGCTCGGTTTTGCGTGGCGCGGGCATTTTCACTGAGTGTAACAGGGCTGCGGCAAGTTGGACAGACCTGCTGGCGCTCAAGCCAGCTCTTGAGGCAGCCGAGGTGCAAAATATGCCCACAAGGCAACTTCTTGGGTCGAATTCGATCCATTGCGCCTGGATTGTTTTCCGGGTCCCACGGTCGCATTTCCTCACGGCAGATGATGCAGGTATCCTCTCGCGCAAGCTCCTCTTCGGTAGCATCGGGATAGCGGTTCATCTCCTGGATGGCTTTTCGGTATCGCAACAGAGCACCCAGCCTCTTGATGAAGTCTCGTGCTGTCATGAAGAGGTCTCTCATGATGTGAATCGGCAGACCATAGAACGCAAGAAGCATGAAGAAGAATACAATGTATATACCGAGTTTGACCAAATCTATGATTGTCAGCGGTGCCTCTTGAAACGCCAATGTACGACATACCGGTAACAAGGTCGAGCCAGAGGACGAACTCTCCCTTTGCAGACCAACCTGGCACTTCGATATCCATTTCGTCGATGTCGTCCTCGTTCGGCAGCGGTTCGTCGGAAACTTCTTCGCCAGCAGCTGCTGCTGCCTCACGTCGTCGCAAAATAGCCTCCCGCTCCTCTCTGACCTCTTGCCTCCTTTCGGTCAGTCGCTTACGCTTCTGCGCCTCTTGGATATTCTGCTCAGTCAGCGACAGCGCATACCGAGCTGCCGTCCGCCATGAACTGGTCGCCAATACTGCAAACTCAAAGAGGAACATAACCATCATATTGGGTCGTGCTTGTTGAATAACCGTATTGATCGTGTAACGGAGAATGTAGATGTCGTAAATGAAGCTCAGCGTAAGCGAGACGCTGAGTCGCAAATGGAATAGACGGGGGTTCGCAGGCGGTTGTTGCTCCAAGACTTCGACTCGTCCATCACCGATCCATCCCCAGACCTTGCCCGTCACCAGAGCGGCAAACATGACAAGGAACCAGGCCCCAATCTCTTCGCGGAAGATGGTCATGGCCAGGCATGTTTCTGTAATTGCAAACCAGGCACGCTCAGTGAGCTGCTCGACTTCGACAGCACGTAGGGGGCCAAAGAATAATCGTGTTAGACCGTAGACGAAGCTACTGTATAGAAGTAGCGAGAAGTTGACGAGAACCTGGGCATCATGAGTTCAACGTCGAGGTGGGAGGACAGCTCCGGTTTCCGGGATTGCGGGATAACATACCAACAAACAAAAGTTGCTTTGCGCGAGATATACCATGGCCGAGTAGAAATTGGCGCGCTGGTAAAATGCCGAGAGTACGACGGAGCCCGCGAGGGCCGTCGAGGCCTGTGAGACAGAACGTCAGCATCGGTTCGAGATGATCATCTATAGCTCCATATAGCTTCCCCCAAGCTTCCCAGCAAACAATACTTACCCCAGCATACCAACCAAGTCGCATCTTGGGCATGGGAATTTGATGTTGAGCAAAAAACTTTGGGTACTTGTTAAAAATGACAAAAGTAACCAATCACTCCTACATCCCCATGGTTGAACCCGGAAGTTTTGGTAATGAATGTACAGTATCGACGAATGCAACAAAGAGCCGCCGCTTTGATGCCACGTTAAGCAAGAGCGACACACGACCGATGACGCAGGGGCCGAAGCACGTGACTTTATTCTGACGTTAACATTCAACGCCGATGTTTCCCCGTCTGTCATCAATAATAGCAGGGGTCACTATGGTCGCGTGAAAGTGTCTACCCTAAAGCCATAATCAGTATTACGTTGGCGAACAGTCCAAGATAGCTTTTAAAATATTGTAATTTGCAACAGAATATCAACAGTTGACCCGATTTGTATCGCATATATAAAGGCGACTACTCGGACAGCCTGTATCAAAATGGCAGCAGTAGCCCCGATTCTTACCCCAGCGTTACTCACTACGATCCGAAAACAACCGAATCTACCACGAAATACATGGTATTTTATCACTGCCACGACCTTGTCAGCACTCAACAGACCAGACGAGTTGCCGAAACTTTTCAAGCATGCTATTGAAGGAAACCAAGGCATCGCTGAGGAGGATGCTC
Source organism: Fusarium sp. MBC 119 (assembly GCA_030411635.1). Taxonomy (NCBI): domain Eukaryota; kingdom Fungi; phylum Ascomycota; class Sordariomycetes; order Hypocreales; family Nectriaceae; genus Fusarium; species Fusarium sp. MBC 119. The sequence continues at coordinate 113,739 of JAPERM010000107.1, forward strand.
CAGGTCGGGATGAGCAACTGCGTATATCCAGACGTCTCAGAGAGGCTCTTCTGAAAGCCTCTGCCGTTGGAGGCATGCCCAAGGTATCCATGCACGTAAGATGGAGACGATTTGAACGTTTGAGATTAATCAGTCACTAGACCATCAACGCTCTATTGTCTCTGAAGTCCGCGACGCCGGAAGACCTCCTCGACGAAGCAGGAGTGGAAGATGCCCCATCAACCAGACACAAGGACATATACGACACTTCACCCGCCCAGGTGCTTGAACGAGGACAAACCTTCTTCAACAAGATCTATGGCAAGATCTCCAGACGTATAATGGGTCAAATGGACCGGTCAGGTGCACCAGACTTGGGCTTGCTGGCCAGGTTGACATACGGATATGTGCTTAGCAACACCGATGTGCTTACGCCAGCCGAAACCTCCTTCGTACTCATAGCGAGTCTCATTCCCCAGGACGTAAGTAGCTTTGATGGTACTGTAGCCACTCGGCTGCGCTTAAAGTATGCGCGATGCTTATGCCAAGTTTTGTAGGTGAACCCTCAACTAAAAGGACATTTGCGGGGCGCTCTCAACGGAGGCGCTAGTGTGGACGAAGTGAGAGCAGTCAGAGATATAGTCATAAGGATATGCGAGGCATCTGGAATGAAGAAGCTGGAGGAGAACGCCATCGGGGGATGGGGTTGGAGGAGCGAAGTTGCTAATGTGTAGATGAATGTAGACGATACTCTGAGCTTACCCTAAACCAGGCCGAAGACACAAGGAAACAACGCTAACTTGGTACCTATCTAGTCATGTCCGAGCTGATAGGTGCGATATGGGTATAGTGGCAGTCCAGCATGGAATTTATGAAAAGAATGAAGCTCTTGTATCATACATGCCATTCTATCGTCGAGCATCTCACTCAAAATGCTCAATAACACTCCAAGATCAAGTTCTCAGAGCCTCAATCTCCAGTGTCTTCCATAAGCGGACGTTTACACGACTAAACTCCGGTCCTAATTATCGTTTCATGTCCCAAACGGCGCCTAGTGCCAAAGTGCCCGACCCGTGTCTCTGCCCCTCACAGAACTCCCGAGCGGCAAAGCCCCCGTTCTTTGGCGAGAAGACAGAGGTTGAAAGACGGAAGTCATTCCGCGATTAGGCGAGTGTGCGCGCATAGGCCAACAAAGCCAAGTCGCAGTCCGCTGTCACGCGCCAAGGCAGGGTAGCAACCCGCCCCTGAGGATTGGTCTTGGGCCTTGGCCTTGCTAACCAGGCCAGGATCAAGGGGTTGAGAGGAGGGCACCCGGGGGGGTTGTATCCGTAGCCCGGAGGGGCGTCCAATGCCGCTCTACAACCTGCAAAGCAATCGAGGCCAGCCAGGGCCTAATTTGGGCACGCCTCGTTTGCTGGTCTGATACTGCTCGATCATGGTTCGCTGCAGGGGAAAACACTCGATATCTACACTAAAACCGAAGGTCCAAAGGAGCTTCCCGTGGCTAAAAGGTAAACCCTCTGAACACAATTGAGACATCGTCTACCGAGACTAGGCTCTGGAGACGGCATCTAGCAGGAAATAGTTGCTGCTCGCCACGTCAGAGTGATTTGAACGGTCTAGATTAAGATATGTAGGTACCTCCATATGTACCGTATTGAGTTAAATCAGACTTCAATAAATCCCCGCAGGATCATAGACTCCATTCCGAACTCGCTGTGTATCCTAGTTTGGTGGTACTCATGATGGATGCTCGTCTCATTCTACAGTACAAGCGAAATCTTGCTCTAGCCGAATCCTTCGGCACCTACGCACCGCACCGTACCGTACCGTAATGGACTGGTAAAACATGAGGCTACTGTACCTTGATTGACTATGTCGATCTTATTGAGCGGAAAGCTCCTGATCATTTATTTTCTGTTTGACAGGGCATATAGGCGGAACTAAACCGTTCCCCAAGTCTCGATACAACGTCCCGAATGGGAACCTCCCCTTGCGTCATGCCGAGTCTGGATAGGCAGACTGCTCGACAAAGACAAAGGCAAAGACAAGAAAGCCTCACCGTGGGGTTCACATCCATACCGTTACCGGTACTCGGTAGCGGCATGTCGATACTGCAGCCAAAGAAAGAAATGCTCAAATCATCAGCGAGTGCAACGATACCCAGCACCCTTCATGCTTCTTGGGGTCGATTAGACTCGAGGATCGCTCTGGATCCATGCCCTGCGGACCAGCCACACCCTCTTTTGAGAAGCATACTTGATGTAGCACAAGGCAAAATGGTGATCTGGCAAGCGAAAAAGGCAACCGAAACACCCCCAGAGAGGCAACGAGTCTAGAGCAAGACGTACCATTTGACCGGGGGAAGGGTAGCATTCACTTTCTGGGTTGCAGGAAAGGCTAGGATAGACTTGTACTATGAGCCAAACATAGATGTCGACTTGCAGCAATAATCTCGGATGCATGGCAGTCCGAGGCAGTCACACACACATTTGGTTTGTCTTTGTTTGGGTCCGTCCAACCAATCTTGCCCTAATGACAGCCGACCGTGACAAGCTCCAGGGTCAGAGTAACATCATGATGAATGCTATCGTATCGTACGTACGTATATCTTTCCGAAAGATGTCGGAGTTGAGTAAACTCGACTCAACACGACACGACAGGGTTCCTCGAGCCTCTCTCTTCTTTTTCTCTCTCTTTTACCCTGTCAGTTTCAATAACGACTCCCACACGTGGCCGAGATACAAGGGCCAACATGGCACAACTCGAGCCCATCCTTACAGTATTGACAGGGGGGGCTTTCAGAAAGCGGCAAGGCGCGCATCAATCCATTGTGTCGGGTCACTCGCTCAATTAGGTTCAAAGTTACCTGTTGTCGATGTGACGATGTGAAACGACGGGAACATTGTCCCTCGCGATCCGCACGCCTCCCTAACTTACACGTAACAGTAATCAACGCCAATGAACCTCACGGAGGGAACTTCCCAGGACAATGAATTTCGTCGTCGTAAACTTCCCGCTTTACGCTACTTCGTAACGGGAATATACACTCGCCAAAATAGTGCCTATGGCGCATTATGAGATTGGGTTCTTCAATGTTCCGCAACTGCCCCGCGCACCGGTATAGAGTGCCGTAACACTTGGTCATCATGCAAGCTGTAGGTAGGCCTCTTGGTGTTTCCAAGTTGTGCTCGGCATCAATAGAGCTTTGAGAACTGGATCAGCTTATTATCGAAGCAATACAATACGTTGCATAACTGCACCAAGAAGCTCTACAACCTAGTACAATGCCCTTCTCTCCAAATAGCTGGGTCATTGACTCACCAGCCTGCTTCCCAGGAGCTTGTCTAGCTTCAACACACAGTCCGACAGTCTGGGTGTGGCTTAATGGCGTCTAGGCCCGCCAGCACCAACAATTGCCGTTCCTAAAGTCTAATGTTTAGACAATGACGAGGTCAGAGTGACATCGCTATCTAATCTCATCAAATAGTTCAATTTCGATATTCGCAGGATACGACCACCAGCAGTGTCTTTATTGAATCTGGACCGCGACTGGAGTCGAACACCTCACGACAACGGCGGCTCAAGATAAGTATCCAGTCTCCCAGAACCTGCCGACCTTCCTTTCTTATTTCTACGAAGTTCTAGGCCACGATCGAGTTACCGACGGGACGTTAGTATCCAGTTAGCTCAACAGTTAGACTGGTGGCGCTCGCGTAAGGCTACCACAGTTGGTACTGAACTGCCACGAGGCCTTCGAATTTACAAGGCTGTCCCTTGAGTGAAGAACGCCTAGACCACCGCTGGTCCACCGGCGACAAAGAAGTCTGAACACTTCAACTTCTCCCCGAGTGTTTCAACGGGCACCGGCCTCCACACGGGCCATGCAGGACAGCGGAGTTTGCCTTGTACTCTCGTTGTAATGATGGACGCTCTTCTGCGCTGGGAAATCGACTTTTCTCGCCGAATGACGGACGAGTCCAGTGGGGTCCCTGTTGCCCGTCCATGCCTCAATAAGTCTCTGTTGTTGAGAGATGAAGTGTTGGGTTGGATAAATATCAAGAGCCGCTAGAGAGAACGACAGCGTCAATGATTACCAAGAATGGAAGTTCTTGCGTTCTTGACGATCTATGATCGGAATACTGGTGGCCCGCGGTATATTTCCATGATATGATACGGTGAATGTGGATATGTGATACCGTGGGCCATCAAACACCAGGGACGATCCAGTGTACCTAATGCCGTGATAGCGCGCGATCGACAAACCCCTCCTCGGTTTCTGTCACTTAGCTTCTCCTCCATGGTGAGGCAGCACGATGATGGCAGCCTTGCCGAGCCAAAGGCTCAGAAGTGGAACAAGGCGGCCGTGGATCGGTGTACGTGTCGGTATGGTTCTATTCATTTGGCAGTTTTTCCAAAATGAAGCGTTGATCATCTTGCGCCAATGCCTCGGTAAATCGGCAACATTGTCATCCATTGCTCATAAACGGCGATTAGAAAGGGCAAGGCTGGGCTTTCTTAGTGATTGAGTTCCTGAAATTGGATTAGATAACCAACCAGCATTGAACCAACGCCAAGACTTGAACCTAAATACGATCAATACGACAGATTATCGTTGAGAACAAGTACATGCATGTAACAAGATGATCAACGGAGCCGAACCTTGAAGCAGGCAACCAATGTCTCAAGAACGGAAGCGGTGATCCTTGGATTCGAACAAGGTCAGTCGTGTATGTATTCAATATCTCCAGAGGTCCATTACAGGTGGATTTCCGGTGGGTTGGGCGGCCTAAACTTCCGATATGCCAAAAAGCAAAGGCCAAAGATCTTGGGGGATTCCCTAGCACATTGATTATTCCGAAGGGTGTTGAACCGGTTGGCAACACCACCATTCTTTGTCTCGGCTGTCAGTGGGGGCGATAGATCCCCCGTCCAATATTGTTGGTTGATGTCGCATACTTGAGCCAGGCTACAGGGGTGATGTGATGCTTGGTGGTGATGTGATGCAAGCAATCATGTGTAGAGACTTGGCCCTCAATTCCGAATGGAGGGACCCCGTGATGAACCTGGTTCCCAAAACGAGACACAGCGGAGTACAGGTCACGGAAATGGCGGCGGCGGAGAGCGGGACAGTCAGATTTGATGATGGGTTTATTCGCATCGGTGAAGCCGAGAGAGCTTGGCAACTTTATCGACTTGCAAGGGTATTTTTATCCAATCAGAGGCCCCGGAAGAGCAGGGTCAACGGTCAGAGACTCAGAGACAGTTTGCTGGGGGCGGCCGACCGCTGGAATGTACGTGCACATCCTTGTGGACACGATGCGCGGGTGCCGAGGTCTTGATCCATAACATAACCATTTTCATGGGCTATCGACATTGACATTGAGATGTTTTGCTTTTTGCTTTACTTTGCAGGCGCCACTTTGCGTTTTACATTTTACGTTTCACTCCGCAACTTTCAAGATGCATGCCTTGCTCTTGCTTCGTCTGACACAAGGTCCTTGTTTGGAAAGAAACCCGTTTCTGTCCCAGCTGAGGAATGCGGTTTGACTGTGTAGAGAGCCCGAGAGGGAGGCATGTCAGACAATCTGCATAGTCGTGCCGTCAATGACAGGAGAAGTGGACTGTATTGGGTTGATTCTGAGGCACTCCATGTCCTTGTACACATCATTGATGCACAGATCAAGGAACGCAACTCTCACATTGTCATTAGGGTGGGTGGTAATCAGCGACCTTGCCATCATGGCGGTGATAGCGGTGATGCGACAATGGCCTCGAGACACAGATGATGGTAATTATACAGTCTCCCTCTCTCAGAATGCATATACATCGCGCTCGTTACCAATCTGGGCGCTTGTTGGCAAGAATTGGATGTAAGAGGGTGGGTTGGAGTGCGGCTTGGCATCTAGGATTGAATGGCAGAGACGCTTGGGCTGGCCGTCGGTCTGAGTCCTGAGAGTTAAATTTACAGGGGCCTTTGACGAGGTACATCCACAGAGTTCAAGCGCTGCAAGGAGAGTTCCATCTCTGACGCAGATCACATCTACTCGAGGTACCGTAGGTACTTGCTGGGTGCTTGTGCTCAGCCCTACGCGCCAGCCTGATCCCAGAGATTGAGGGAGCTTGGCTTTTAGTGCTGCTACCTTTTATTATTAGCGTCATCAGCCACACCCAGGGTAGCGTTGCCGGCGGGGCTTCCCGCAATCGGGACACACCCCAATACCCCACTGGAGATGGATATGCTGAGGTGCAAAGCAACGCAAACCAGGACCAGAGCAGCACTATCGCGAAGTGACGGTGAGGGCTATGCTTCTAGCAACATGTCAGTTTTCTGTAGCGGTTGTATTATGGTGCAATCGCTATCCAACTCTTCGAACAACGCATCTCGGTAACGATTGGGGGGGTCATTGCGGGTTATTCATAAGCAGTGCCGATGGTAGACGAGTCGATGCTGCGGTGTTTTCGCTAGGTACTGAACATAAACAGTATCATGGCCAGTTTTCCCATGCTGCCGGTTCTGACCTTCTCCTTTGAGAACAAAAAGGCCCCTTCTATCAACTGCCGACATCCTGATGGCGCCGCTTGTATCGTTCTTCTGGTCTGACGCGGTCTAGAACCTCGCCGTTTCAATCGAACGAGCCACCATGTCGATATGATGACTCTGCCATGAAACGTAGGCAATTTTCTTCTGGGGAAAGTGTCAGGGCAATGAGATGTGGCTAGTTCTTTCAAAAATGTATGGGCAACGCCAAGGCGGATCTCCAATCTTCTGTCAGGGTCCTCTCCACCCCACTTCAATCCAAGCCTTCAAGCAGGGGTTAGGAGGTGTGAGTCGCCCTGACTGAACGGGAATAGCCGCTGGAGGGTGACTGGAGATTGGTCGTTGTGTCGGCTACATGGGCAAATAAACACTGCGGAAAGCCGCGAGCGGAATCGCGCCTAAGGAACGATAGGAGTGGTCACCTAAGTTGCGAACCGCCATCCATCAACGAGCGGCACGACTCAGACAACCGAAGCCATGCACGCGATGCGGCTAGTCTGAGATATCGTGCTGTATTGAAATGAAAGCGGCCGCCAGATGCACGGTCGTGGAACAGGAGCGACCATGACATGAAATTCAGGGTCCTCATCCACAGCGGAGCGAGACGGTTAAATTGTGGCTGGCTGCAACGGATTGACATGGAAGTACGGATACGTAGCCAGTAGGGAGGTCATGGTGTTTGATATTCTTGCCGTCTTACTTCTGTGCAACTCAGCATCCAGTGGTCCGATGGATGGTTACTCTCGTATATCCTCGAGCCGTCAGCGATGCATGTCGTGAGTAGCCCGTCCATCAGATGCAGAAAGTGACGGGCTTGGCTCCGGTCATTAAGATGATGCTAGAGATAGCAACATGTCAGGGCGAAGAGTCGATAGGGCTGAGTATTCTATTACCCCAGTGCCACGTCGTGATGGCTGTGTGCATTGAATGTACGGTGCCGGGCAGTACAAGGTTCGTGCACATACATATGTACAGAACTGCGCATGCCCGATAAACGGCCAATGGGTATGTGCCGTCATTGGTTTGTTGTTATGCAATGATGAAAGCGCCCCGGTAGGGTCTCATTCGGGAACCCCTCGCTTGCATATGGACGCTTAGAGTGCCAGATTGCTGGAACAAGGTGAGGTAATTCGGCCTTGGCCGATGCAGGCTGACGATGAGCAACCAGCGAGTATAACAAATCGATTTGACTCCGGACGATCGGGGAGGAAGACATCATAACCCGGGTACCGTATCGGGATCTTTCACCTAGGATCAAGAACAAAGCAAAATGTGAGATGTGAGAGGAACAATACTGTACGTTGATGACATTGAGTAAGGGGTAGGGTGGAATGCGATAAGAGGGCCCAGTGCATCGGATTCGATCCAATGTTTACTTACCTAGGTTCTCGTGATCCACTTATTTGACCCCTGTCAATATTTCTCGACGTCTGCCCCTTCATTGCTACGTACCTGCAATGTCTTGAGATCTAGAGCACAGAAATTGGTAGTCATGATGTGAATGATGCTCAACTCTGTGGTTGTTGGATGCCTTCCCAATGCATGAGTTTCGATCCGAATTTTTGCTTCTTTCTCTCCCTCATTAATTTCTCTCATGTGCAGGTATGGATGTTCCAGGATACTGGTTAAGGCTTGGCGAACCACATCAAGCAAGGGTCGACGATGAGCTAGTGTCAGAGTTGTAGCGGGAAACATGACACGGAAAGGTGTGCGTATTGTTACGGACATCGCTTGAACAATGCTAAGAGTCATCACGCCGTTGCCTCCTTCAACACCAACCAACACTTACTTCCATGACCCCTGAGCACTGAGTTGTGATGAAAGGGTTCAGGGGCAACTTGGCCGCGACCAATATCAAGGCTAGGTGATGTTATCATCACCATTGCCGTACTACGTAGCAGACGGCTTGGTCAGCAATATATGGTACTCTTCTTATTAATTCTTCTCAACTGCGCAAGCAGACCTTATGCAATTCATAGGGCGCACTGCTCTTGTCACTACCTGTATCTAGGCAGCATTAGGCACTCAAACTTGATGACCGGGAATACGGCTGCCTTGCCGACTGCCAACAGATGAATCGTGGAGAAAGCGTTGCCTGCTTGAGTAGGAAAAATGTCGATCATATGCCGTTCCCGGTGCTTCGTGTATCTCGTTCTCGCTCAGACCCTATGACGTTGATGGACGGGCGAGCACTAATAGAGATCGTCGACCGAAACTCGATGTGATGCAACCGCGGTCTACCCAGTCATGAGAACCCGTGTACTTCGATGGATCGCACCACCAATTACCAAGACTTCGCTGTCATGAGGGAAAAAAGCCTAGCCTAACCTCAAAGAGAGATCGCATATGCATGCCCGGCAACAGACTTGAAGAAGGCCTAGTTCATGTGCTATGGCACATTACTGTTCTCTCTTGATTTAAACAAACACCTTCATTCATACATGATGCATTTTTATCACGCCAATGTCTGCAGTAGTTGAAAGATGCGTTGCACAGCCATCCCGCTTCTTTTTTTAAACCCCCACCCACCACCATCTCTTGACAAGCTCTGATCAAGGGGGTTTGTTGGTACACAGCATCCAATAAGAAGCGCATATCCGTCGATGATGGCTTAGCATCCTTGCACTAAGCCGGTTGCGTCTCCGAGACTTGAACCATCACTGCCGCCGCCAAACGCAGGAACTCTGCACAACATGCGGTGGGAGGACCTCGGGGCAGACAAAGCTTGGATCCAAATTCAACCTTCTCTTCTCAAGGCGTCTTTCACCGTTTCACGTCGGCCGGAGATGGCGTTCGGATGAGGGGACATTTCAGACCTCAAACAGTTCAAGCCCCGGCGCCACGAACCATAACCCAGAGTTTGCTTTGCAGGATTGCCGTCTAAGAAACAGAGAAATCGATATCTCAGACACACGATTCCTACCGAGGGCAACGTTAACTGAAACAAACTTCGCTGTCATGCTAAGCCCTACGAATGGCTGCCCGCCATTCGTACAACTTGCTTGTTATTGACCGTATGTGGATATAGGGCACAGCCATTATCACAACACTTTTCACATACTTTATACCGACTAAGGTGCACACATTTAAGGGGACGCCATGTAGTTTAACCAGGTAACACCATCGCATTGGGTTATGAATGCTAACATGAGGCAGTCTTGGCAAATACATCAGAGATGACATGGCGTTTTCGGAAATGCAGGTCTTGATTGTCTATTTCCTTCATTATTTCCCTCGTGGATACTTCCCTCAATACGGCTGTGCCATATGCAATTGGTCGATGTAGAGCCCGCTATAATTTCCTGGTATTCTGATTCGCGTGCAGTCGCATCTAAGCATTCCGATATTTCTCTCGTTGCGCGCCAGGTTCAGTCGACGCCATGTGGAGTTTGCATGTCGGCGTGGTGTTTAGTTTAGCGTGTTGGTCGTGTTGACGGTTTTGTTCGGCAAGGCTTCTGGAGTCTATGACAGTGAAATGCACTCGGGATAACACACGCCGATAACGCCAGCAACAAATGGTTAATACCTAAGCTCAATGACACGCACAACGGACTTGCTGGGATGGACGCAGGGAAGTTGGCAAGCATTGAGCGACAAGAGGCTCAAATGGGCAACTTTTGACATCAATGATCTTCCGGGTCAATAAGACTCCAGACACGAGTGACCAAACTGGGAATAGCCAAGCAGATATGCTACCAGGCTGTCCCCGGGCCATGAGATGCTTGGGACGCCTTCCCCGGGAGATGCAACGTGCGAGCCAACGACAAGGGCGCAGCGACCATGTCGGGAAACGTTTCGACAGGGGATATGAGAGGCAGGGGAAAGGAGGGGATCAGGGGAGAAAGCCAGATGGGAAGACGGGCGAGGCCGGACTGCGCCCCCAGAGCTCGGGGCCGATTGAGACATCTGACAACCGAAGCACGGGATTGGTCCCAGCAAACTTGAGGGCCATATCTCGCACAGCAGCCTACACTTAAGTTGCATTGGAGGGATGTCGGCACGCACGAGAGGCACAGCCCAGCATCCATAGGGCGATATGCACCAAGGGCAGAGGGTTGCAGTTGGGTTCCATATTGATAAAAATATCCTTGGACCACCATCGCGGTTCGGGCAAAGCCTCACTCAACTACCACGTTTTGAGAGACGGGTGTCTCGCGGCTCCAGATAACTGCAGACGCGGGGGAATAGTAACACTGAACTTACCCTGAAGGTGATTAGAATGCTGCATGTGTAAGTTCATCTCGGGGCCAGTGAGGAATGCTGCGCATGTGATGTCTAGGTCCAAAGAGCTTACAGTCTGTCATATCTGGCTAATGTACTGTAATGTCGATGTGCCGCGGAACAGAGGGTGATAAAAAGCACTTTTTAATGCAAGATCACCAACTTTGGGTTGACCGGTTTCGTGTCTGATATTGCAAAGGATTGACAGTACATGATTCAATCAAAACGAGATCCCAGAACCTTACACTCACCGACGGGCTGGTCCATGTCAGATCAGACTGCATCGACAATCAACGGGAGGTAATTGGATGTTACATCATGTAGTAAGGGGGTTTCAATGAAAGGGAGGGAAGGGAATGAGGGATGGTGATGATAGGGAAATGATGAGGAGGAGGGGTTTAGTAGCGACAAACAAAAGCATGCATGAAGCGGATCACCGCGCGAACGACGGAGGATTGACGATGGTTGCCGCACGTAAGTTTAAACCTCTAATCTCCATTGTCTTTTAACATTGAGTTTGAACTTCTGCAGAATCTAGATTTGGTTCGATAGCTTGACTTAGATTAACTACCAGCAGGATTGGGCTTTGAATAGTAAACTTCGAGACATCCCAAATCGCACATACAGTATATACTTAAACTCGAAAACGTTGATGACCGAGCTTGTGAGGAAACCAACGGTACCAGAGTTGTGACGTGGGAAGCCTTGGGAGACCCCTGAAGATGGGAAAAGCGGTTATGGGGCCATCGACTGCGGACGGCGGAGAGTCCATCAAAGGGGACTAGGATACTCAGTAGGTACGTAGTGGAGTATACTTGTCGTAAGTATCGAGACTTCGAGCAGAGCCCCCTGCTTGAGAGATTCCTTCTGCTAGTCCTTACAAAGCGCCCCGCCAATCTGCCAAATGACAACCCTGTCCCACTAGGAGGCCTTCAATCTCGTACAGATACTTCCGATACAAGTTTATTAATCTTGGTTCGTCGTAGATCAGTTTGTTTCTCACGCACACGCCTCCGTCGGGTCTTTGATTCACCCCATGTTTCCGTAACAGAGCGTTACTCTGTTCTGTAACCTCCGCCTTTTCAAGATACTCAAAAAAGCGGCATCTCGAAATCTTCAGAGCAAAAGACATGACACGTTTTCACTGTGCGCGGTGATACATGGTGGACCTTCATGTCCTCGAACTTGGAAGAAGGTGAGTCTCTTTTACCAGGCGGGAGGCGATACGCCTCAATCGCTGTCTCTGCTCCCCCTCAATGATCCTCCCGAAATCCATGCCAAGGCCCCCCAAAACATGGATGCAGGCTGTCCTTCAATACCGAGCCTGGAACCTACAGTTCATAGGGAGGGCATCACATTCTCATGAGTAACTTTTTGCTGTAAGTGGATGTCCCTGTATTCTGAGGCAGGTTGGCGCTATCTGGCGCTGTTTGGCGCTGGGCCGCTGGGCCGCTGGCGTGCCTCCCCTCTGCCACCACTTGTTTTTTCCTACCCTTTGTTTTAGGCTTGTCGTCTCCATCAAGTACCATCCCCACGGCTGTGTTATGCACACAGCATACAGCGCACAACCCGCACACACCCTCCTCGCTCTTTTAGGCCTGGTCAACTGGGCTTGGGCTTGAGCTGGCTGGCTGGTGATGGGGTGGTGCGCTCACCCTACCCCCCTGGTCCCTGGGCCCTAGGCCCTACCGATGTATCGTACATGGCCTGTCTGGGTCTGTTTCCTTCTGGGACTCTACCCCAGCAGCCTCCTCTTGTCGTAGGCTCAAGCCTGTATCCATCCCGTCAGTCAACTGGAGAGAGCCGATCCATCGCGGACGGGGCCCGAAATGCAGGTGCAGTGCCTTGACTATATCTACGTTGGCAGCCCCCAACCCTTTCCTTGGGTCTAGGAAGAGCTCACTACCCGACAACCTTAACTGGCCCTATTATCACGACAGTGCTTCTTATAAACAGCATTGTCTAGTCTATCAACTGTCAAACGTCTAAAAGACGAAAGATCAACAAGTGGTTCCTGCATACTTCGATGTGCAGTGCTCCCCTCACCTGCCTACCAGCGCTAACATCACGCTTCACACTTCGGATACCTTGAACCAACTTTGCCTATTCACTTCTGTTGATTCAAGCATTGTTCTTTATCCCCCCCGGCAACATTTCCGCTGGTCGAAATACACAACAGGTCGTCAACAGGATACAAGTCCCGAGAAGCCGACCAAAAGAGGATTGTTTGCCGTGTCTAAGCCCACATCCACCAGAAACATCTCAGACCCTGCGAGACGTCGACTCACTACAAGCCTCACTCCGTTTCTGGAATGCGAAGTGCAGGTAAGCTTCCCCGGGTTACGTCCAGTCATTCTTTGGTTGGACATCAGAAAGAATCCCCGCTGCCACCTTTCTCCCCCTTCTCTTGGAGCTCCGAACCTGACTTCGTGGTGTTGCGATTCTCTAGATACAGGTGATTGCATTCCGAGCTTGAGCTATAATCGCTTCAAGCCCGTTCTCGCTCTCGCCCTGACAAACACAACATCCACCTTTCCATCTTCTATCCCTCCCACCAAAGCATCATGACAACCTTATCGGAACAATCCTTCGCCATGTTCCCTCCTCAGACCGACTCTGACGACTTTGCTCGATATACGGACTCCAATGTCATCTTCACCTCAGGTCCCATGGATGTGAGCATTCCTGCGGATGCTTTCGGCTTCCAACAACAGAACGCCGGCCAGGATGCGTTTGCCTCGTCAATGGCCTTCGTTGAGCCCCCTCTGTACGCTGAGGCTCCCAATTACATGATCAACAGCCGCGCTTCGCCAGGCATGTACACAGATGAGTCTCCCGACATGAGACTTCCTTCATCAAGTCTTTCAACGGCCTCGGCTCCCTCAGCAGCTTCGTCAGCCATTGGATCTCCCCAGTCAAACCATGGCCAAATGGGTGCTATGCCCGAGTGGGCTCCCCAAGGTCTCGGTCTTCAACCCACTATCGTGGGCAATGATTACATGGGATCCGACTTTTCGTCATTCCCTAGCTCGGGAATGGAGGAGCTCAGCTACGACTTTCCCACAGCAAAGGCCTTTGTCGGTAAGTTTAGAGCTATTTCTCACTCGCTTCACTCTCGGCGGTTCCTTTCCCCCTGCCTCGCAATGGCATTGGCAGAGACAGAGCCCCAGTCTGAGGCCTCTTCCCCACCACCATGTCCTAGTGCCGTTGAACCCCTGCCCGCTACTGAACATGATAAAACGATGTGTCGGATTGCGCCTGTGTCTACCGCGTCGTCGGCTCTTGCAGCAGTTCAAGGCAAGCTGAACATCGTCGATCCTCATCTTGCAATTCCCTCTTTTCCGCCATTTGAGTTTATTCCCTGCTCCCAATTCCCATCTTATCACATCACGTCCTCTAAGCGACGGTTTAGCCCGTGGGCCATTTCGTCAACTGAGACATTGCAACTGTCAACCCAATCGGCGCTTGATGTCACTTCTCCGCCGCCAACGATAGGCGACGTTGCTTGCTTTTCCTGCGGCAGTGGCCAGCTGGAAACCCATCTTGGGTTTAGCTCGGCTGACTTGACGTTGCAATCGCTCTCTCGCCTCAACTCCACCACCATTTCGGTTCCTGAGTCTTTGATCGCTAACCATTCCGCCGTCACAGACCCTTCTCTCATTCATCCAGAGATTACTCGCCCGCCTATGGGGATTCCTCCATATGACGCTCACTTCCAGCAACCCAACCAAACATATCCCACATCTCCTTCTGCCTCTTCGTCCTCGCCCCAACCTCATATGATGAGGACCAATAGTTCATCACCTTTCCTGCAGACTGGCCCCTTCCAATCTGCATTCCCCAGCAGCCCCTACGGCGCACCAATGGACAAGCATATCCGCGCTCCTAGCGTCAGCCAATTCGTCCCACCTACACCAGGAGAATACAGCAGCGACGAGTCAAACAAGCAGGAGAAGCAACGATGCACTTGGCCAGATTGTGGCAAGACATTCAAGGACCTCAAGGCTCATATGCTCACTCACCAGAACGAGCGCCCTGAGAAATGTCCTATTCAGACATGCGAGTACCACACCAAGGGCTTCGCTCGCAAGTATGACAAGAACCGCCACACCCTCACACATTACAAGGGCACAATGGTCTGCGGCTTCTGCCCAGGTTCAGGATCAGCTGCGGAGAAGTCATTCAACCGCGCTGATGTCTTCAAGCGCCACTTGACTGCGGTTCACGGTGTTGAGCAGACCCCTCCCAACAGCCGGAAGAAGTCGGCTTCGGGATCCAACTCGGGCAAGAAGCTGTCCGGTTATGCCCCTGATGCTACTGGCAAGTGTAGCACTTGCTCCCAGACCTTCGCCAACGCCCAGGACTTCTATGAGCATTTGGACGACTGTGTGCTGCGCATTGTTCAGCAGGAGGATCCCGCTGAGGCTATTAACGCCAAGCGCCTTGCTGAAGTTGAGAACGATAAGGATGTTCACCAGACTCTGGAGAAGAACAACCTTCCTACTACTACCGATACTATCATGAAGAACCATGATGACGACGATGCCGACAGTGGCGACGAGGATGATGACAGCTCTCCTAGGAGCAACCCCTCCCCCACAAACAAGAAGAAGGGCAACCCTGCCAATGGTGTTCAGAAGTCTCGAGGCGTTACTCATTCTCGCGGTGGCGTCACCTTGAACACCAAGACTCGCAGCCGCAAGAACCGTCGCGATTACCCCTCTTCATGGGGCTTTGATAAGGGCCAGATGACCATGAAGAAGCGTGTCATGGCTGTCTTCGATGGCCCTCGACGTCTTGCTAAGGACGACATGATGCTCTCTACCGACCACGAGGTCCGCATCAAGCTGTCTGATGGCAAGTCTTATGTAACCGACCTTGACGTCCAGACTCTCAAGCGTGCTGCTGGCTTCCATGGTGCTACCGAGGAGGAGAAGGGTCCTTGGATCTCAGATGATCCTAGCGCTGAGCAGCTTAAGGAGATGCAGCAAATGCTCGCCAACAACACCAACCACATTATATAACGAACCCACACCCTCAACTCTATTTACGAAACCACCTACAACCCCTCTCTTCACCTATACGAACGAAACATGTTGAGAAAAAAGCATAATCAGCACGGCGTAAGCGAATTGTATTAGAACAAGGGCAATCCGAATATTTATGGACAGTTTTATGACAGGTTCTGGGAATGGGACATATCCACTCATGAATTGGGGTAAGGAATGTATACGATGAAAGAAAGGACTGGAAAGGAAAGGGCACGGATTTGGGCCTGTGTTTGCGCCGGGAGTTGACGTATCGATACCCATGCTTTTACTCGTTAATTTTTTCTGGGATTTGGACTGGTACCTTACCCATTGATGGCTTAATGACAATAATGGACGATCTTGACAGAAATACTCATCTGCATGGACGTCGTCCTAATATGCACATTCTTTATGCGTTTGTCTTGTCCCCGCTCAAATGGTGTTTGCCTTGTTATGTTTTTTTTGTGTAAATGTAATAACAGACTGGAACACATGGCGGATATTTGTTGATTAAGTGGAGTTTGTTTGGTTGATCTGGCGGAACTGGGACATATGATGTACCATATGAAGGCCTTTGGACAACACAGCCAGGTGCACAGATAATATTGATCAATAATAGCTTAATGCATTGTCATAAAAAACCTCAACTAGTTGTCGAAATATTGTGTCTTGTTCCTATTGAAGGTGGGGAGTCTTTAAGATGGCCTTGTAATGAACGATAACTGTAGTTTGGTGGTTGGGTAGTCATTCCCAGGAGCAGAGTGGCTTATTATCTTTCCATTTATATACTACATGTGGAGACTTGTGATATTCTAAAGCTCGTCACGGCCATTCTAGTTGTTGTTGGCTGAGCAGGCTCAATACTTGGCTGCCTAGAGAGGTGCATGATCCAGAGTGTAGTTCAGTTGGTCAAGAACACATAACCGGAACATGCAGCCACGAACTCTATCATTTCTTCCCCTTCATCTGAGAACATCATGGCCAAGGTACTTGTGTAACTCTTCCTTTTAAATGGTATCGATGACATTGTCGTCAGTAATCTCCATCTTCCAGTTTCTCAGGCTGAGATTAGAGCCCTAGAGTACAAGGCAAGCGCATGGAGTTCGCTATTGATAGACTTCCTTACTTCAATAAGACCACATAACACTCCGGAGAAGGTTTCAGAAGGGACTTTTGTAAGTCATGGGGTACGGGGAGTCCTGAAGGGCCGAATAAGGGGGGATGCTTTGAGAGATAGATGCCAGCACTTCAGAAACTTGATCGGAAAGGCCACCTCACTTTATCTTCTACATTATACAACAATCATTGACACGATGAATGAGGATCAGAGTCAGAGAAACAAACAACAACCTGAGTGCTTGGACCAAGTGCCTACTCAGGTGAGCGAAGTGCACCATGATCCAACTGTAGCTCACGATGCCGTTTTCGGTGACATTACAGAGGACGGGCCCAACTACCGCAACGTGAGTACCTACCCAATGTGTTGTGTGATATGGGAAACTACTTTACTGACACAAACAGGTTGGATGGCTGGGAACAGCGGCCCTCATGATGAAGACGCAGATAGGACTGGGCATTCTCTCAATTCCATCAGCATTTCATACGCTGGGCATCATCCCAGGAATTATCTGCTTGCTTGTCATAGCAGCCATCACCACTTGGTCCGACCACATAATCGGAACCTTCAAACTTAACCATCCCGAGGTCTATGGGATTGATGATGCGGGCGGTCTTCTATTTGGACGCGTTGGACGTGAGGCCCTTGGTGTTGGATTCGCCCTGTGTAAGTGGAATTGACCTCGGAGTAAGACTATTGCTAACAGCTTCAAGACACCATCTTCACTGCTGCTTCTGGTATACTTGGCGTCTCGATCAGTTTAAACGCATTGTCAACACACGGGGCTTGCACTGCTGTCTTTGTTGCGGTGGCTGCTATCATTGTTTTCCTATGCGCCAGCATCCGTACACTAGGTCAAATAAGCTGGCTTGCGTGGGTTGGCGTGATCTCAATTTTAGCTTCTGGTAAGTTGCCTCTTGTATTAATCTTAATGCATTTGCGTACTTGATTGTACTGACCCAACCTCCCATAGTCTACATCGTCACTATCGCCGTTGGCACCCAAGACCAACCCTCAGCTGCCCCCAAGATCGACGACAATATCGAATGGCATTCTGATTACAAGCTCTTCAACAACCCGAGCTTCGCTCATGCTATGGCGGCGCTCTCGTCATTCGTCTTTGCCTACGCTGGCACGCCCCTTTTCTTTCCCATCGCGGCCGAAATGCGTGATCCGCACCAGTATAAAAAGGCAATGTTCCTGTGTCAAGGTGTGGCAACTGCTACATATATAGTAGTCGGTATTGTTATCTACTATTTCTGTGGTTCTTACGTTGCGGCGCCTGCTCTGGGTTCGGCTGGCAAGACTATCAAGCAAGTTGCCTATGGCCTTGCTCTGCCGGGTCTGATCGTTGGAGCAACTATTAACACCCATGTAAGTACTTGATATGTATGCAAGTCAACTTCTCCAGTAACTCAGATACTTATGAACCTCTGTATAGGTCACGGGCAAGCACGTATTCGTTCGAATCCTTCGAGGATCAGAGCATCTCACAGCAAGCACCTTTGTCCACTGGTTCACCTGGCTAGGAGCTACATTTACCGCATCTCTTATTGCCTACTGCATAGCAAGCGGTATCCCCGTATTTAGTGATCTCGTGTCTCTTGTTGGGGCTCTGCTGGGAACACTACAAACTATTCAACCTTATGGCTGCTTTTGGCTGTATGACAACTGGAGCACAGGCAAGCAGGAGAGATCTCTCAAATGGATCCTTATGGTTATCTGGAGTGTATTTGTTATCGTATCTGGAACTTTCTTGATGGTTGCTGGAACATATGGATCTGTTGTTGGAGTTATTGACTCTTATAAGGCGAAGGGAGGATCAGGTGCTTGGTCCTGTGCTGATAACTCTAACTCTGTCTAGTCCTACCTTGAAGTCATGTTCATGATGGTCTCCAGCAAAAGCGGTCGGGGTTGGCAAATTTTGTTAAATGCCCCTCCCCCACCATCCATACACCCAATTCATCGCTATACCTTCAACAGTTGCCGGATCAAATTTTGGGGATCAAATTCTTTTCATCCTTCTTCTTAAACTTCTCCTTTAAAATAACTGATACGTCATATCCTCGACTGCTGCTATAGTAAGATCAAGTGATCTGCTGAGTAAAACGGGCTTCATCGACGAGTTGGAGTTGGTTGGGTATCTACACCAAATATCAAGAACAAGAACGACTTTCATATTGTAATTGCCCTGGGAAACAGTCAACATATCTCATGTCTCTCACCTGGCGTATTTCCGTCAACGGCGAGGCTGATGAGCCAGAGGATTATCTCTCAACTGCTTTGGGCGTCATCTTCCCTGACGACATCACAAACCAACACGGCGACGCAGAACACAACCTCACTTACGCTTCACCTCACCTCCCCAAACCTCTTGTCATCGATCTCGCCGATCCCGTGAAGGAAGATGATCGCAAGTTGTTCTCGCACTATCTCTGGAACGCCTCCCTCCTACTTGCCGAGTTTATTGAGGCCGACTCGCTCAGTATTCCGCTTGAGAAGTCTCGTGAAGCCCAGGACAGCATATCGTTCGACGTAAAGGGACTCGACATTCTCGAACTTGGAGCCGGAACCGCACTGCCGAGTATAATGGCCGGCCTTCTAGGCGCAAAACGTATCGCTGTCACAGACTACCCAGCCGAGCCCGTCCTCAAAACCCTTCGCACAAACGTCGCTCGTAACATTCAGCCCTCCCTATCGCCTACCTCTGCCGAGACAACCCCTTCTGCCGCAGTCTCCGTTCACGGCCATTCGTGGGGTGAGCTCGAGGATCCCCTCAGCACATCAGGCGAGCATGCTTTTGATCGCATAATCGCTGCTGACTGCCTCTGGATGCCCTGGCAGCACGCCAACCTGCACCGTTCCATCGCTCACTTCCTCAAGCGCACTCCTGAAGCGCGGTGCTGGGTTGTTGCAGGGTTCCACACGGGTCGACAGAAGATGAGCGGATTTTACGACGCGGCGGCGCTCAAGGAGGTCGGACTCGAGGCTGAGAGGATCTGGGAGAGGGACTGTAACGGCGAGGAGAGGGTGTGGGATATTGAGCGGGATGATGACATTACGGTGAGGAAGAGGTGGCTTGTCGTCGCTTCGCTAAAGTGGATCTCGACATCGTGAGGTTAGCATCAATCGTCGGCCAAGTTCGAAGACCCCCGAGCGAGGGGGAAGAGAAGAGCCTTTATATACCACGACCACACCAACGGCAAGCCACTCAGGACCCTTGACTTCATAGTGGCGGAGCAAGACACTTCTTTTTAGTTTCGTGTTCACCACTCGAATGATTGGCTCTCTTCTCTCGGACGATCTGACTGCCGCCCGCAATATGAGGCGGAGCAGCGCCTTCGTGAGGGGGCGTGAGACTGGATAAGAAGCATAGACGCCATCGGTGTTAAAAGTAAAAGTCGGAGATACTTAGGAGCGACGAAGGAAATCATGTTAGATGAGGAAAAAGCAATGACCTAGACTTGAAGGTGAACACTGAACACTAGATGTACACTATGACGAGATTAAGACTAGATGGGCATGGCCCCTGAATTACGCTAAATCTATCTTCCCAGCACACAAGCTCGCTATGAACCCTTCTCTTTGTATAATGAAACAACACAGCTTGGTTGGCTCGGTGTGTATTAGTTCGGGGCTTCGATACTTGGCCCCTTCTCCTCCACCTTGACCACAAGATCATAGTTTACACGCAAGTTCTGAGCTCCGCTAAGCGCTCGAGTCAGCATGGCTTCATGTCGCTCTCCAACAAGACGCTTGAGTGCTCCAACAAGGAACCCTGCAACGATATCGACAGACCAGTCATCAGGGATGAGGCCCAGCACCTCGTCGATCTCGAACCAGCCGCCAAAGCGCTCCAGAAGTGCCCCGGTCTGCTCGATGCGGTCGCTGACGTCCTCAAGTGAGAGAAGCTCATGAAATACAACATTGAAGAGATGACGCTGCTCCTCAAATGAAGGTCGTTCAGACGGAGCGGCGCCAGTCGTACTAGCCCCACCCCGGAGGCAGTACGAGACGGCCGTATCGTAGTCACCCAAGTTATGGACCAAGAGACGGAGGGCGTCGTCGTGTTTGCGCTCCCGGCCTGCGAGAATGATAGTCTCAGGCACAAGGAGATCGTCTGGCAAAGTAGAAATTCGATCTCTTATTGCCGCAGCATCGTAATCGTTTGCTTCACCCAGTAATTGTAATAGACGAAGGCGGCTGTGCCATACCTCGTTATCGTCCGGGGCGTTGTCTCGAAGAAAATGGCTATATGCCGGCTTGGGAGCCTGCAGCGCCCGGTATGCTGCATACGTCGCTCTGACTATGTTTCGGCTCTCCTCGGATGACTCGAGATCGTGCACAACCACATCGAGGTAATAAGCCATCAGATCGTTGATATAAGTGGTATGTCCCTTGCCAAACACCAAGTACTCGAGATAGTATTTGACTGCGTCAGGCGCCTCTTTTCGCAAAATCGCAACGACTTGCGCTGGCTCAAACTTGGGTGCTCGCCCCTTGTCCTCTGCAAAGACCTGAACGCCGAGCTTCGGGTTGCGATTCGCCAGCCAGACGCCATATTCTTGGACGAGAGCCTGACTGCTAATTTTGGTCAAATATTCACGAACCCGCTGCTCGCCTTCACGAAGCTCCTGTCCAACATCCTTTTCGCCTTCGATGATTCGCTTCCAAGTAGCCAACACGTCGCCCGACAGCTTCCGGCTCTGGTACAATCGGCTCAAGACAAAAAGACGATGGTATGATTCAAGCAGACCGACTGCACGGTCGAAACAATCGACACCCTTGTCCACAATCTCGTACAGCTCTGACCTGACAACACCTCCTTTGCCCAAGCCCTTGGGAGAGTGTTGGTCGACCTCAAGAAGAACAAGCAACAAAGCAGCATCAACCGTGTGGAACACTTCTCGCTCATCGGCAACACTGCCAAAGCCCTTTCTCTTCCGCCATGTCCCGAGGAATCGACGCAGAAAATGCATGGTTCTCGGTTCCAGTGTTCCAACAGTGTCTTTGGATGTCATCTGGAACTCTCTACTTCGTAGGTAGGCATCGGCTGTTCTTCTTACACCACCGTATATCCATATTCCGCGCTGGCCTTCGATTATCTCATTCCGAATGCTGGGAATCAGCGACAAAACTACTCTTGGGTCGAGGCCACTCTCAACCAAGACTTCTTCTAGCGCTTTCACTTCTTTTTCTGTGAATTGTTTATCTTCGGGCGACTTCAACAAGTTCGTCAAGAGTAGAATGCCGGCTTTCTGTCGTATATATCCATAAGTCATAAACTCCAACTCGGTTTGTGGTTCTCGGCCCCTGATTGAGTTGATAGTGGTAAAAATCGCTTGCCTGTCCAGTTCGGCGGGGGTGAAAACATCCCCAGGGCAAGCTGCCTCTAAGGCGGCGTCGAGCTGTATGAGTAGAGGATTACGAATGGCCCACCAGATGCGGCTACCGCTCCAGACTGCTAACCTTGCTTGAGCTTTGGCGAGTTGACGAGCAAACTCCTCTCCCTCTGCGTTACGATTGGCCTCCCACTCATCAGGAAGCGACTCTTCATCTTGAGAGTCGATGTTTCTATCAAAAAGTTCTTTCTCTTTGGAAAGATGTTCTATTGATAGTGCGGTCCTTGAGTCTGAAGCCTTGACGGAAGAAGGGTCAGGTGTTCCGGGAGATACGGAAATAAAGAATGGTGTATATCGCCTTTGGGAGAGTTTCTGAACGATCTCCTCAAACCGCGTTTCTTCACTGCCAGCAAGCGAGCGAATGCCATATACTCCATCAGGGCCAGCTTCTCTAGCTGTTAACCAGTACTTCTGAGGGAATACATCTGAGCCAGCATCAAATCGTTGGATCTCAAGCCCATGCTGTAGACCATCGTCGATTTGTTTGGTCATTGAGGCGAGGACATAGCCCTCTTCTTCCTGTGTCGAAGTTGGCTGCGACGAATTCAAGGCCGAAGGCGGGCTGTCCACAACGACCTCCCTTGGATATCTTGTAAACTCAAGAGTAGGTCGCGTAGGATCACCATCAAGGTTTACAAACATGCCAATTCCCGGTTCTAGGGGGTCGGTTCCAGTCACTAATAAGAATTCATCAGGAGTCGGGGAGGTGATGTGAGGTTTCAAAAAGACTGAGCCAGGCCTGGGTCGAGGATCTGTCGACGGAGCAGGTGTACCTGATGGTGACGGTGCAGCGGGTAGGGGCTTATCGAGTGACGAAGGATTCGGGGTTGGGGCTCTATCCATGGACGGCCTAGGGCTCGTTGACGGTTGAGGTGAAGGGTTGCGACCAAGTATATCGCCTTCGTTACCACGCTGATCTTGTCGACGAATGCTGTCCAATATCGATCCTCCTAAGCTCGTACTGCGACTATGGCCTGGAGCTTCGCTAGATGGGCGATTTCCAGTGGAAGAAGAGCTTCGGAGGAGGCCTCCTGACGTATCTGTCGCAATGCTCTGAGCATGTCCAATCTCACTTGGTGAGGTTGTCTCTTCTAACGACGAAATACTCATTAAGGGGATTTTGAGTTGTTGCTCCACGTCGATCAGCGCATACGATTTGGAGTCCGCCACACATGCAATCGAGTCTCGGCGCACCGATAGAGTGCTCCCGGAGAAGTCAATTTTCTAGGTTGCGTCAGCAGTTTTCCGACCCGGTATGAGTTACTGATATATACCTTGAAAGCACGAACATCCTCGCCGACACGAACGAGTTGAATCTTTCGCATAGTAGAGAGAAGAATAGACACGCCTCCACTTCTTTCTGCACTTCCATCGTCGAGTAAGGGCTCGTTCAAGTCAATGCCGCCAATCCAGCCACAGTTTTTAACCAGCGTGGTTCCAAAGACGGGACTGAGTTCCGGCAACGAATAGAAAGTGACGGTCCAGTTGCATAGAATACATGCTTTCCCAACACGAGGTAGGAGTAAGATTTGCTGAACACCGGGTCGCGAGTTCGGAGTGCCTGGCGTTTCGACATATTGAGGACAAAGTCGGGATGCGAGGATATAAACGGGTTGCCCGGATCGGTCATTGGGGTCTGGAGGGATTTGGACAAAGTGAAGCAGCTCCGACGCTGATGTGCCGACGTATAGGTTCGAGTCTATATGCGCATAGGTCAACGATGGGTGCTATCACTGCAAATACTCGCCAAAGTCGCATACCTAAATAGTCTACACAGTTGATCTTGATATCGTCTTGAGAACCATCCGCGGAGAGCGGTACCTCGTCCAGCAATGTCCGGAGAACATAAGGCCCAACCTCGCGGTTAGCTAGCTCTCCAGCTGGGTTGATAGTTGGAGGCCCATCGCCTGAGCCATCTGATGTCATAGCGGCGTTCTAATCAACAGCATCATCTGAGCAAATAGCGCATGTCGTGCCGTGCCGTGTCGTGTCGTTTCGTTGCGTCTTCGGGAACGGATATGGGTTGAGCTGCCTGGATAGGTACTCTAGCTGGTGTATGTTGACATCAGTCGGGTGGATGCAGCTGGAGCTGACCCGACGGGACCTACAGTAGGTACCTAGACTTAAGTGGGTAGGGCGTTATGATCAGTGTGGTTGTACTGCACTGAGCTGCAAGGCTGCGGGGGATCAGTCCATGGAATGCCCTGTCGCGTCAGTAAAGCCTTAGCGTTATCAGCCTGACAGCTTGCGTAGCCAATGAGCTTGGATGACACGCCAAGCAACCTGGCCCCAAGTCATCAAAGAGAACACATTCCTACACGTTCATCAGCACAATCACCACCTCATGGCTTCAATTTGATCACGACAACAAACGAGTCTAAACGACCAGTCGACAGACAGCATCAACTGCAACACACTCGCTTTCACACATTCGCGGCGGTCAAAGCTGCTCTATACACTCCTTTGCGCCGCCCCTGATTCACAGCTCGATACAACACCATGACCGACGCAGCTGTAGAAGCCGCCCTGGCTACCACGACCGAAGCCTCGGCACCTGCGCCCACGTTTGAGGGGGAGAACAAGTTTCAGCATGCTATCTCAGCATGGAGGAGTACGATCATCAACGACCTTCAGCCACCATCAGCTACTGACTGCACGGACAGCTATCGATCTCACCACCCTTGTTTCCAATCTGGACAATACGGCGTCGGACATTGTCGCATACCAACGGGACTCAACTGTTCAACGCAAAGAACTAGCCCAGAAGACGAAGGAGTTCCGCAAGCTCGACGATACTGCCAAGCTTACAGAAATCAAGGGCCTGTTAAAATGTACTAATAGTGCAACATCGTGATTCTATAACAAGCTAACTTAATTGCAGCCTACCAGACCTTTATCGACCTTCTTACGAACCACTCTAAGTCTGTCAACTCGGCATTCCTACAGACTTATACTTCATTCTCCGATGCCCCAGATCCATACCCACTTCTCGAAGCCTCGGTTGACTCGATGCTCCTCTCCGAGGACACTTTACCAAAAATCACAGAAGAGAACCAACATCTACAAGAAAATGTCTCAAACCTGACGACACAGTTGGAGGAGGCTGAGTCGAAACTCCAGAACGAACGAACCTCCCGGAAAGAGTTGGAGGAGAATCTCGAGAGCCGTGTCAAGGAAGTCGAGGCATCATGGTCCGCCGTATTGGAGGAGAAGACGGACAACTGGGAGTCCAAGGAGAAGGCTTTGGAGGATAGGTTGGAAAAGCAAGAACGTTTGTTGACTGAGATGCGCGCGAGCTACGAAGTCAACCAGCGACTGGGCAAGAATGGCGACGATCAGGAGGCACAACGCAACCAAGTATCGAGCGCCGAACTTGAGATGCTCCATGCGGACTTGGACCGTACGAGCTCCCGACTTGCCGAAGTCGAAGCACGGAACGAGCACATGCGCCTGGAACTAGCACAAGCCAAATCGTCAGCCCAACAGCAACCTGAGACCAACCTTGAGGACGACCCCGGTTACATGCGCGTAAGGTCAGAGAACCAGTCTATGATTCGCAAGCTTGACGCTGCTCGTGTCGAGAAAGAGGGTCTCAAGCGAGAATTGGACGGCAGGTTGCGATCTATTGAGAGAGAAGTGAATACTCTGAAGGAGGAGAGAGACGCATTGAAGAGCAAGGTTCAAAAGTGGGGTGACTACGACGATATCAAGCAGGAGCTCGAGGTCCTCAAAAGCATCGAGTTCTCCACGGGTGACGATGATGAGGTACGAGAGCATCTTGAAGCAAAGGATGCCGAAGGCAACTCCTTAGAAAAGCTTCTCTTGGCGCGAAACAAGAAGCTAGGCGATGAGTTGACAGTTCTGCGTGTTTCGCACAACGATCTGCAGAGCCGCCTAGAGGATCTTCAAGAGGACCTCTCGAGAACAAATGCGGACCTAGAGCGATCCCAGAAGCTCAATCAGAAGCTGGAAAGTGATCTGGAGTCGCTTCAAGAGGAGGGTGCTAACGCATTCCCATCTGGAGCTTCTGTGGCTGGAACATATGTCACCCGAACAATTGGACGTAAGAGTGGCAGAATCTCGCCGACATCTTCGATCATCAGTGGCATGGATCCCCGCATGGGAGGAGGTGAGCCTGGCGAGCGAGTCTATGGAGGCGGCTCAGGCATGCTGCCGATGGTTACCGCACAGCGTGATCGTTATAAGAAGAAGAATGGGGAGCTGGAGGAAGAACTTTCAAACACCCACCGAACGGTCTCGCAACTGCGACAGGAGGTAGCGGCGCTGCAAAAGGATAACTTGAACCTTTACGAGAAGACAAGATACGTCTCAACCTACAACCGAGGTGGAGGCGCGGCGACATCATCGGCGTACGGGGCAAACCCGAATCCATCGACTGTGTCGATTGGCGAAACAGGCAATCCTGGCATCGCCATGGACCGGTACCGCCAGGCATACGAGTCCAACATTTCTCCATTTGCAGCATTTCGCGGACGAGAGTCTGCTCGAGCCTATAGACGGATGAGTCTCCCGGAACGCGCAGTCTACTCGTTGACGCGCACGGTTCTTGCTTCGCGAACCAGCCGAAACCTGTTCGCTGCATACTGCGTGGCGCTCCATCTGCTAGTGTTCGTATCCTTGTACTGGCTTAGTTCGTCAGATGTCCAGCGAGTCACTCACCTCGAGTCCGCAGCGGCAGCAGCAGCGGGAGTGGCTGGGGGTTCACTTGGCAGTCCAATGGATGGGGCGCCCAAGGAACCTGCCAAGTAGAGGGCGATGCGCCGTCTTGTTTTGAGTGTGTTTTGCCTAGGAGCTCGAAAAGGAATGTGTTGACAAATCTCCGCGGGAGATGGAACTGTATTTTTATCAGTATAAGCCTGTGTTCAAGACTGGTTCGGTAGTGGAGTAATTGGATATTTGGGACCTTGCATTATGGAAGCAAGCGGAATCTGCTATAAGTGTAAGCGAGATGCCAAGATGGGAGTAGTAGTAGATTCGTTGGCGATGAGATCTTTGAATTGGAGCATAACATGATCTACCTAAGCAACCTCCTCGCAAAAGAAAAAGGAAACATGTGACAGCCTAGTATACAGCTATCTTGAGCTCCGCTAAAACATGCAAGTCATGATAGAAGCTTGGCTGTACCCGTAGTGTATGCCAAAATAGCTTGTCCCAATAAGAAGAGGAGGGTCCTTTGATGTTTGACGTCGGGCGGGGCCATAACGCGACGGCTGTTGCTATTTTCTGCAGCCGCTGGCCGCTTATCGCGGCCCGTCAACGTGCATGACCCCCGGTCCAATCATAGCTTTGCAAGGTGGCGGCAAGCAATTCGATACCCTGTATGTAATTTTATCATGGGCAATGACAATGCATGGGAGTTTCGTTTCTGGTTTCTCCAAGAGGCTTGGGTGTTTTGATGCCGGGATGAGGTTGGTTCACGAAAGGCGCCGAGAGATCTTGGGATCTATTAAAGGGATCCCGGTTGGCTTGGGGATGAGAGGCCGCGGTAGGGTAGAGAGGTTGGAGTGTAACTCTGTGCAAGGGTCCTTTGTGGCATGTACTTTTGTCTAGAAGGAATAGGCAGGCATTGGAAAGTGTAGTTGTACTCTAGGTGCTGACTTGAAGGATACCTAGCGTTGTTGTCAACCTACTCGTGTGAATATGTCAATGTTTGAATGAAACGTGGGTAGACCTTTGCATACTCCCTCTTAATGAATCTTTAATAATAAACTGAATTGCCCTAACCCAGATCTCGCGTGGCAACATTTAAAAACATAACGTTCGTTGTCGTGACGTCCCCAACTCCATCTCTAAACGCCTATGCATACATATGCCGACGCCCGAGACAAGCGCTTAAACACTCTCACTCCACCAATCACAACCCCAGCAAGTCTATCCGTCAACCTAATGATTGGACCTCAGCGCTCGATCTGCTTCCCGCATCACAAATGAGCAAAGGTGCATTTTCGACAATGAAAGGGCTGGTGTTTATTTTTAATCCAGATCTTGGCAGATGATCCAATCATGTTTATTTGCTCAAACTTACCGCCGAAACGCATAGGCGCGTGCGACGATGCCTTGGCCAGAGGGGAAGGTTGGTATAATAAGAGATGGTTCGTCTCCGTTGGTGTTGAGGAAAAGAAAAGAGAGAGGCAGGAAAGAATCTCTCTGCATCTGCATTCAATCAAAGACGCTGAGCGTTCTTTTTTTCCTTTCTGTTTTTTCTTATATGTTTTTCCTTATTTCCTAGTTCACAAGTCTTCTCTCAGTTTTTGGTTGATTATCTATAAACATTTCTGTTGTTTCTTCGGTTTCCATTTCTCATAACGGCATACGTCTTGACGACTTAGAAACGATACCGACACACCTCTTCGACCTATACCTCCGATTTTATATCACATCACATCACGTCGCATCCACTATACATATCTTGAAGATGCAATTATCAACATTCCTCGCCTCTGCCTTGGCGGCAACTGTTTACGCAGCACCTACCTTTCCCACAGTTACAGTTACCGATACTCGCTCTGCCATCGACACATTAGGGTCTTTGTCTGGTTACTTCAACTTGGTTGCAGACAAGGTTAAGGCAGCCAAGGTGCCTGATGTGGCTCCCGTCTGCGATCTCTCACAAGCCAAGATGCCTCTTGGTATGTCACGTAACTCTTCAGCTCTTCATTCTTCGAGTACTAACCTGTGATATAAGATGGCCAATTACCTTCTCCCGCTCTAGGCTTGACCCTTGCGCATGTTGCTGTAGGCCGCGGTACGCAAAACTATTCATGCGACACCAGCGACCCTTCATCGGTGCCTGTTGCCACTGGTGCTGTAGCCACCCTCTTTAACGCCAGCTGTGTCGCCGCGCTATATCCCGACCTGCTCGAACGCATTCCTGGCATGGCTGTTCACTTCCCCTTGACAGACGCCGACAAGCTCGGTCCTGCATCTCTACCGGTCTCTGGCCACCACTACTTCACCGCCGATGGTGTACCCTTCTTTGACGTCCGCACACAGGACAAAGAGATTGGCGAGGCCCCTTGTGCGAAGAACAGCAGTGCTCCTGCGCCATCATTGTCGGCCAAGGGGCAGCTTGGCGAGGGTGCTGTGCCATGGCTCAGGCTCACGACTGTCAAGGGTGCGACTCACAAGATGAAGGAAGTCTACCGAACTACAACAGCTGGTGGTAGCCCTCCTGCCACCTGCGAAGGAATGGACGCAGAATTTGAAGTTCAATACTCAACAGTGTAAGTGACCTTCTAACATGATGGGATGCATGGATTGTTGACTAACATGGCGATTAGGTACTGGTTCTGGGCTGGCGATGTTCAAGACAGCGATGATGAATAAACGTACGGGTTGAATAGAAGAGCAGATCTGATTTGGTATCTTTTTTTTTTTTTGAGACGAAAGTGCTTTTTCTTTATACACGTAGATAGTCTTGCTTTGGCCTGTAATATCCCCCTGATGTTAGCGTTGCGGAGGTCAATAATTCAACTTGTGACTTGTGCTTGTTCTGAGCCTATGTGTCAGTGAATATCATAAGTGTCTTCTGTGAAAGAACTTATTTAGTCACGTATCAAATATCTCGGGATATCGGATCTTCAATTGGATGGTAAGGTAAAAAACATGCATGATTCCTTAGTCCTTTCAACTATTCCATGATTCACTGACCTCCGACCTTCTCCGCGCTCCAAGCCATGGCATTCCGATGGGGGCTCCCCATGGGGATGTCCACAGGGCTGACCCCTGGAAAGATGAGGCATGTGATAGCATTAGGAACGGAAGAAGTGATACATGAACAAATTTTCTATTGTCTTTTTTATTTCGCCTGAGGCAATTTGATTATTGTTTCATGAGAAGAAACAATGAAGTCTACCTATGTCTGAAGAAACGTTGAATCGAAGCCCCACTAAATATCCATTGACTCTTTGAAAATCTTCAGCGCTGACGTCCACTGTAACCGGGGTCATGCCACCTGAGCTCAGCGTGGTCAGGTACAGTACATAAATACAGGCTCCCGCGCAGCTGTCACGGAAGTAGATTTGCGGCACGGAACATGACCGCGCGCGCATCAGCAGGAACATTGCCGTGCGCCTTTCCCCCCCACGCCTAAACTTAAACATCTAATGCTATGGATCCCATCCCATCTTTAAACCATCCATCATTTTTCCCCTTCGGAGCCGCAATCAGACAATTAATTGATCAACTTGGGGCCGTTGCCCAATTAAACCCAGCATAGATCGACAGCTACTCTACCAAGTACCGGGAGACGAGGGTCCCGTCCCCTCGATTCCAAGTTCCCCAGACGTTGCCACAGGCCGCATCGACCCGATCCAACCCGTTCAAATACAGTACCCAACCGGCCGCATCCTGCATACATTCACTACACACCAGGCAGTTGGTTACCTTGTCGTTTCCTGCACTCCAAACACTTCTTCTTTTCAGCCAACGATCATCCTGTAACATCGTACAAACATATTCGACTCTCCTTTTCGCATCGTTTTCGACAGCATCCTCATCATTATCCCCGCTGCACCCCGCCATCCTGAGGTGACGATATCCTCACTCCGTCCGTCCGTCCGTCTGTCCGAATGTTTACGACGAGAACCGTCCATTTACGCCATCGCATTAATTGAGGTCGCTATCCGCTTACGAAATACTCCTGCTTCCTTTGCATAAACAAGCATTGCCATTATGATGTCCAGCTCTGTCGGCACAGCCGATCCAGAGCCCGGTCAAAGGAGACCAAGTACCGCTCCTCCATCATGTGACGACGATATGTCTGCTCTTTCTGATCGGTCGGATTCTCGCGATTGGTACTATCAGAATGCCTCTGTCACCTGGCCTGCGCACCGCCTACCCGTCGAGATCTTTGAGATCATCATTTCGCAACTCACACGCCTTGAAGTTAGATGCTTGCGACTTGTGTGTAAAGAATTCGAGGCCAAGGTTTCCGCGCAGTATTTTCGAAATGTCGTGGTACCCTTCAAATCCGAACTATACAGTAATCTGGAACGTGATGAAAACGGCGCTCTTAAACGCACATCGTCCGCCCTCCTATCCAACGGAATGCGCATCTTCCAATCCTTTGGTCCGCATATATGGCGCTTCGCGCTCTCGTTGGAGCTTGACGAGGACACCCTTGCATACCCCCCAGTGAAACCTTCACAAGAAGCTATACCAACTTTCTGGGGCATCTATCGCTGGCCACACAGAACCTATCATCGGTATACCGACCTCGAGGGCCTCGAACAAACTGCAGATGAAACTGAGGCCATGAAGGAGGCCCTCAAATGCTTAGTCAAAGTCACAAACCTCGGGCTCTGCTGCGATGCTGGTCTTGGGTTCCTCTCGGGGCCTGATCATATTGCACGCAGTGCTACTACTCTCCATCCCGTGTTTGCGACGCAAAACTGGCGTCGCTCAGGCTTCGAGCCAGATCACCGAAAACAGCCAATTGTCACCATGGCAGATTTTAATGAAATTGTCAAGGGTTTCAAAAAACCAGTGTTTGAGAATCCCATCAGTTTTAAGCGGACCGTGCTGCAAAAGATGGCCTCCGATGCTGGATATTCAGGCGATCAGATTAATGAGGCTGTGCGCATGATTTTGAACACAGAAGGCACCGATCTTAACACGATTGATTTCGACGAGAGGGCATCATTACTCAACGACCTTGAGGCAAGGCGATCTTTGTCGCAGAACAGTAATCGTGCCGACTTCGAACCAGCCGCAGATGCTACTCATCCGCTGATTCCATCCAGTCTCACAAGAGCGCAGAAGGAGATGCTCCTAGAGCTCGAGTGGGCGCATCGAGCTATGATTCAGTCCTACGTTATTGGCCTGATCGACAATGCTCGGGATGGTTGTTTCCAGAACCTTACAACTCTCACGGTTGCCAAGATTCCCAGCAGCCATGTATACATCTTCTGCCGCCACGAACTTTGGCAAAATCTTCAGGCCCTTAACAACGTCTCGCTGGGTGTTATTGCCGACTGGCGACGTGTTTCCAAGCCCGCGCCTGGTTGTGTTGAAGATACTGCTGTCTCTCCTGTGGAGGCCGTTGGCAAGGTGCATCAACTTCTCAACAGCTACATCGGCGCTCAGCAAAATATCGAGAGTCTTCATTTCGAATGGATATGTGGCGGAGAGTTTGCGCCAGGAACATACCAGCGAAACCACTACATCCTCCCGGCTCCTTTCTTTTCAGAACCTGAACTTATGGCTGTCATAGATAGCCCTAAGACTCACACCGATAACCTCTTGGCATTGCCATACATCAAGCATTTGTCCCTCAAAAACTGCTGGGCCTCGCCACACGTCCTTCTGCATACAATCCGCACCATGGCTCTCTCCTCCCTCGAGAAACTTGATCTTGAATCGGTGTCGCTTTCTGGTCCACCTACTCTTACTCCGCAGGCTCCTCTTCAGCAAGCCATGGGTGCTCCTAATGCGAACACTGCTAACTTGCTGGGCCTGTTCCAGTTGGGCGGACCACAGCCAGCACCCGCAGCACAGCTGCTGCAGCCTCCCCCTTTGGCTCAACTGGCCCAGATGGCTCAGCAGAACCTACAAAATGCTCAGGGAAACCAACCTCAGCCACAGCAACAAGCTATACCGCAGCTACCGTTGAATCAACTCAACAACCCAGCTCCAGACACGCCATCAGATACGCTTCAGCATCCTGAACGGCTTTCGTGGGCAGGCATCATAGAGCACTTTTCTCCTGGTATCAAGATCCGTGATATCTTGGCTCGGGATGAATCATCTTTGGACCTCCAGAGCCAAGCATCGTTGTTTGATCAGCCAGATCCGTTGGGCCAGCACATACCTTCTCCATATCACCTACGCTCTGATGAAAAGAAATACACTCTGAAGTGTCTCTCATTCAAGTCATGTGGCTACGTCTCCATTGATAAAGCTGCCATAAACACCAGAAGTATTCTTCCCCATGGCGTACAAGGCCTTGGTGGCAATGGCAATCCGCATAGCCAGGACTTGTCGCCTCTTATGCAGCGATGCCGTGACAAGCTGCTGGGCCGCATTGCACCTTATATGCGAAGTCATGAGCTATTCCAACTTACCAATGTGTTTGGTATGAATATGGGTTGGGAGACTGTCTACGATGAGCGGACAATCTCCGACGCTGCGGCTGACGGCGTTGAGCAGCCTG
The DNA here is from genome assembly GCA_030411635.1 of Fusarium sp. MBC 119. Taxonomy (NCBI): domain Eukaryota; kingdom Fungi; phylum Ascomycota; class Sordariomycetes; order Hypocreales; family Nectriaceae; genus Fusarium; species Fusarium sp. MBC 119. Next base: position 147,202 of record JAPERM010000107.1, read on the forward strand.
GAAAAGGTCGTTTCTCAGGCACAGTTGATGCTTCTAGCAGTGCTGAGGCCATGGACGGCGGGGGCATTATGAACATTTTCTTATAGAATGGGATCTTCAGGGCTCACGCAGTACTGCCCCATTATATCTGGCCTTTTGTCCTCTAGAGCTAACTGTACTGTTTGTGGTGGACTTCACAGGATGGAGGTGGCGTTTGGAATTTGCATTTCGGTAAAAGTCAAGGATCAAGCAGCGAGCGTATTTGGGCATAACAGGACTCGACATGCTCTCTACGAGCATACAGTTAGCATTGTGTTTATTCAGGGTTGGGCGCAAAACCGGCCCATGGGAGGGTCTTGTATTTGTTGCATTGTATGACGGGAACTTATGGGAATCAGGCGGGACTATCCAGTATCAATAGACAGGGTGCATTGCTAACAGCATAAATATGAACGACGACGACCTTCAACGGCCATAGAAGAATTGGGAGATTGTGCTGTGTGGATAGGTCAATTGCGAACTAGACATGGGCGGCTTCACAATTTCAGCTTGAGCCTCAGCTCAGCATCAGAGACAGGGTCTTCTACACCCTGGTCAAAGGCTTGACTTCAATCATGGGTCTAAGCGAAGCATGCGTATGGTCGTTGACCATCCAATGCCACAGAAATGGCCATTCTACATCACTTTTCATCATTGCCAGGATCACGAACCAGTACGTAGGAGGACTTGATTGATTTTATTTCGTCAAGAAAGCCTTGCGAATTTTTGCATGTGTTTCCCTTTAATGCCATGCTGCACCGTAGCCTGCCATACACCAGATGAAAAGCCACGAACCGCCCCCGCAAAAACCCTAGAACAATTGATCGAGTTTTGTAGTCTTGGTGTGTGTGTACCTTTGTTCAAATAGTACTGTCAAAGTCACACAGTTACAACACAGAAGATGCCCGACGTAAACCCAGTTTTCAACCAGCGCTTAAATTTTGTCTATTTGATAGAAGGTTGGTGGTATTTAAGCGGCGGTGATGGCCTTGCGGAGACGGGCACCGCGCTGTCGCGAGCTGAGGTGCTCGCGCTCGGCGACAGCCTCGGACTTCTGGACGACCTCCTCACCCTCGGTCAGGATGAGCTCGATGTGGCAGGGGTTGGACATGTAGGGGTTGATCTGTGGACTGGGTTAGGTGCGAACTTCAAGTCGGATCATTGGGAAAACATACACGACCGTGGGCACGGTATGTCCTTCGTCGCTGCTTGGGGGCCTGGTTGACCTGGATGTGCTTGACAATCAGGGCACCGGTGTCGAGACCCTTGGCATCAGCGTTGGCCTCAGCGTTCTTGAGGAGACCGAGAAGGAACTCGGCGGACTTGATGGGCCATCGAGCCTTGGAGACACCGAACTGCTTGCCTATTGAGTAAAGTCCGTCAGCATTTTGTCCCATCTGTCGTATCCCAGCTACTATGCGATCCCTCGGGATTTCTCAAAATCCATCGCTGGCGGAAGAGAATCTCGCAAGTCGTACCTTGGGCGGTTCGGCCAGTGCTGCCGGCGTATCGTCGCATGGGGACGGCCTCCTTGTGCTCCTTGACGTTCTCGAGGAAGGTAACAGCGCGCTGAAGCTTCCAGCCGTTGATGGCCTGGGCGGTCTCGCGAGTGTTCTTGAAGGACACTCGGAGGTAGGCACCGCGGGCGCGGGCCGACTTCGAGGGCTGGATCTCGGTGGCAGCGTATCGAACCTATATTCGTAGGAAAAGCCAGAGTCAGCCATGGCACATGCTCAAAATCCTTCCCATCACCACGGCAGTCTCTCTTGTCATCGACGTCTCGTCAAAATTGCACCAGCGAGTTTCTGACAATCTGTACAACAACATATCCTCCTCTTTTCATTCATGGCGATCGATGGGGGCGCATTTACTCACCATCTCGGCGACTTGGGTGGTGAGTGACGGTTTCGACGACGGAACGTGGGTTGGCGGGCTGAAATTGAGAAATTCTAAGCTCTTGCCCTAACAGGTCGGAGGCACCACAAACTCGCTTTCCCCACTCCTTTGGGAAGGAGGCTTTAGGGTTCGGCTGCCCTGCTGGTGCGAGATGCGAAAATGATTCTCAAAAATCGTAAATAAATCGCAAAAACTTAGTAAGAGTCTTAAAATAATTTCAGGAGAGTTTCAAGTATCATTAGCTAGCCTTGAATAATTTTAATTGTCGTTGTATCATGACTTTCCCTGCCAATTAATACACGCGGTTGTGAGCCATATCACCTGACCCTTTATCTGCTATCACCACGTGATCATCTTCCTGCATGATAGCCTTTCCGGCCGTCATATCCCCGGAGCCACATCGGAACCGGAGAAACTTGCAAAGAAAAGGTGGGTCTGAGCTTCATAGAGCTTCAAAAAATTCTTTCTCAAGTGTCTCCCAAACGCCCAGCGTCCCCCAGGCAAGGCTATACAAAAGACAAGATTGGACTTCGATCCACGTCCGCCTTCTCTCGACGATCTCGCCTCGCTTGGATTCCTTCTCGATAACGACCGCTCGTCGTTTCTAATCCCTTCAACCTTCTTCAATTCCTAATCAATTCGAATAAGATGGCTCCTTTCACTCCTCGAGGAGGCGCCCGTGGTGGCCGTGGCGGCGCTCGCGGTGGAGGCCGTGGTGGTTTCGGTGGTGATCGCGGCGGCTTCGGTGGCCGTGGTGGCCGAGGCGGTGGCCGAGGTATGAAATGCGTTGTCGCGACGTTGTTGTCGCAAGATTTTTGGACTTAAGACTGACTGTTCGCAAAAGGTGGCGGCCGAGGTGGTTTCGGTGATCGCGGTGGCCGTGGCGGTCGCGGTGGTCGAGGTAAGGATCATTCCTAATCTACAACACCATGAACTCGATACTGACAAGCTGAACAGGTGGTGCTCGCGGTGGTCGTGGCGGTGCTGCTGGTGCTAAGGGCGGTGCCAAGGTCATTATTGTACGTCGATCCTCACGTCTAACTTTTTCTTCAAGTTTTGCGATCTAACTTTTTTCACAGGAGCCTCATCGTCACGCTGGCGTCTTCGTCGTCCGTGGTGGCAAGGAAGATGGTCTTGCTACCCGCAACACAACCCCTGGCGAGTCTGTCTACGGCGAGAAGCGTATCTCTGTCGACGAGACTGTCAAGAACGACGATGGCACCACCACTACTACCAAGATCGAGTACCGCATGTGGAACCCCTTCCGAAGCAAGCTTTGCGCTGCCATCGCCGGTGGTGCTGATGAGATCTACATCAAGCCTGGCTCTCGTGTCCTCTACCTTGGTGGTGCCTCTGGTACCTCCGTCTCCCACGTCGCTGACATTGTCGGTCCTACTGGCTACGTCTACGCCGTCGAGTTCTCTTCCCGATCCGGCCGTGATCTCATCACCATGGCCTCCAAGCGACCCAACGTTGTCCCCATTGTTGAAGATGCCCGTCAGCCTGCTCGTTACCGCATGATCGTCCCCATGGTCGATGTCATCTTTGCCGATGTTGCCCAGCCCGATCAGGCCCGTATCGTCGCCATGAACGCCAACTGGTTCCTCAAGGTTGGCGGTGGTGTCCTCATCTCCATCAAGGCCAACTGTATCGACAGCACTGCTCCTCCCGCTGAGGTCTTTGCCAACGAGGTCCAGAAGATGCGAGCGGAGTCCATCAAGCCCAAGTTCCAGCTTACCCTGGGTATGTTTATCCCGCCCATTAACAATTGTATCAACCCACTAACATGTCTCCAGAACCCTTCGAGCGTGACCATTGTTTGGTTGCTGGCGAGTACCAGCGCTACAAGGCTTGAGTGACATAAGTCATACTGCTATGTATTTCGCTTGGAATGAAGATTGAGAAGAGATGGTCTGCTTTGTGTCATGCGGTTTCCCAGGTATCTCACGATTCCCGGTAGACTTTGTCTTCAGCTTGTTGCATCAGGGAAAAAATGGTTGACGGCTTTTCTTCAACAACGGCGAGGGGCGTTCCGGGTGGGTTGGATCTGTAAATATCAATATTTGTCCGAATCTTACGTCTTTTTTTGAGGTCGCGGATCCCAAAAAAGAATCTGAAGAAGAACAAGGATATCAATCACTTATTGTTTTTTCTCACAAGACCACGACATCTTTTCAGCTACAACTACACCCAACCCCCAGGACGCGCCGTTATTAGTCGGTCGGAGAGAGATGGCACGGGATCAGAGAGGATTGTACGATGCTATGAGGCCAGGCTGGTGCCTCGTGTCTACCTGACCTACGACTTCATGATACCCCAATATGATAGCCACGCCCGGAGTCCCTGTATAGTGTCTTTATTAGATTAGAACAGTTCGAGCAATGCAATTCATGCCTTTTGATACCCCTGGTTTCCTAATCTGTGCATTTAATAGATGTTGTTCACTGCTAACATTCAAGGCCCACTCGTCTCGCGTATTGGCTGAGGTTTTCTTGCTTGTGCTCCTAGGAGCTGTATCAATCTTTTATTCATCATCACGCATATATGCGTGTTCCTTGATTTATGTACGACATTGTAATATACTGGGTATCAAAGTGTCTATGTTCATTACTCTCATGGTTCAAACTGCCAATGACCGTCGCCGAAATTCCAACTCAGTGTTCGGAGATGGAGCCTTGGACATGACAACCGCCATGGCTTTTGGTCGGTCCTCGCCTGGCTTGAGGCGGATATCATAGTTGATAAGTAGATGCGCCAGTACAAGCTTGATCTCGTTGCCTGCGAAGAAGCGCCCGGGACAAGCATGCTTGCCTGCGCCAAAGTTGATATATGTGTCATTGAGCGACGTGAATTGCCATCGATTATTTGCTTCAGCTGACTCTTGTCGCAAGTTGTAGAAGCGGAGGGCATCAAATCGTTCAGGGTCAGGGAAATAGCGCTCGTCAAGAGCGATACCAGCTTGGGGAGCGAGGACCTTGGTGCCTGCTGGCAATAGGGTACCATCAGAGAGAGAGATGGGCTTCATGACCTTGCGAATAAAACCAGCTGCGTTTTTGGTTAGGAGGTTGGGAGATACTATGATGGTGGTATTGAGACTCACTGATGTTTCCGCTGAGGCGCTGAACCTCCCTCATGAAGCTATCCATCTTCTTCAATTTGGCCATGTTCTCTTTCTTCTCCCAGCCCTTCTCCACTTCAAGAATGCGGTATGCCTCCTCTCGCAATTCCTCTTGGACTTCAGGGTATGCTGCGAGGTCACAGAGGCATTCGCAGAGGAGATTGTTGGTTGTGTGGATAGATGCCGCTGCAATGATGAGCTGCAATTCTGCCTGGGTTGTGAGATCAGACTTTTCCTCCTCGGGCAACGCTTCGATAAGCCATTGAATCATGTCATCAGGTGCATCCTCGCCATTGGAGATCTCCATATCTTGCAGTCGTTCCTCGAGGATGGGCTTGAGCATTTCCTTGGCTATCTCGATATCTTTGCGGATCTGGCGCAGCTCCGACACGAGATGCTGACCTACGGGTCGAGCCCATTCAGGAATGAATTGAAGCTTAACACACGCAGTGAAGACGTGAACGGCGAAGTTAATCGAAGTGTCCATCCACTTTTCGTCTCTGTTGATGGAGGGGCCAACGAAAGCTCTACCACTCAGCCGGGCAATAGTACGAAGACTAAAGGGTTGCCATTTCACTGGCGTCCAGTCCTCACAGGTTGGGAATTCGGTGGCCAGTATGTATTCAAGCTCTTGCTTAAGGCGAGGCAACACTCGGGTGAGATTTTGTGTCAATTTTGTTCGTACCAACAGGGCAAGCAACTCGCCGTTGTGGCCTGGTGAGAACTTGGTGTACTTGCTTTGGAGTGCCTACTGTTATGTTAGCCATCAAACCATGGATTAAGCAAGATTGGGGATTAAGTAAGTATTACATCTGCTACAGCCTCCCTTGCGCTGAGGATATCTTCTGGCAGTCCCTTGAGTTCACCCAGAAGGTGTGCGGGTACCAAGACTTGTACTCCCTCGGTGGCCTTGATCTGGTACACTCGATCGCGAAACTAGTACAGCATGAGCATATGAAGTGTTAGGGGTACAAATTAGACAAACGAACCTTTGTGTAGCTGTCCTTGATTAATGTCTCGGCATCAAATAACCATTTTTTCGTCGACGCCTTGTAGAAGGGAACCTCCAGTTGGGATGTCTGCTTTCTTGACAGTATCAACCACAGTGTGATAAGAACAACACTGATGGTTATGTAGTAGCCAGCACGCTGTCCTCCGTTAACGAGTTCGGGGAGCTGGATATCGCCACCGATGGGTGAGGCGAGGAGACTCGATATGTTATTCATGTTGGCTGTAAAGGCTTGAGATAGTTTGCGGGGCGATGGAAATAAAGATGAGAATAAAGAACGAAATGTTTTGATGGGAATAGAGATTAAGCCCCTCTTGAGCTCCTTCGAAGGTGACAGGCAATCGGTCGACGTTGGGAGTTATAAAATAAGTCGTCCAAGGTTTTGGAGTGGTATCGGCAGTGTATCAGGAGGCGTATCCACAACAAAGGGAATATCTCTAGAACACTTGATCAAGGATCGACCAGCTCGGCGAGACTCGTGCTAAACACGCGAGACAGAAATTACCCGAAGCGAATCAGAGAGAAAGTTCAAGTTGTGGTGGGCAACCACGAGCTGGTTACTTGAGTTGACGATAGCTCTAGTAACTACCTATGACCCAAAGGAACGTCTTGCAGGTAGTATTCGGAGACACATAGCGAGAGCCAAGACGGAAAGAGGGCGGGATGACATTCCTTTTGAAAGCTGGCTTGATTCTGTTGGCTTTGAATGGACGATCCATATCGGTGTCACTTGATAGAGAAGTCGTTGGTCTGTGTTTGGCTGAAACAAGTTGGTTCCAAAGAGCGACTCTCGGGATGAGCCACCTCCGGATCTTAGCCTGCCGCTGGGGTATCAGTAGCGTGTGAACCCTTTTATGACGGCGTGCAAATCGTGTCTAATATAATGGAGTAGCGCGGCAAGAAAATGAGCATTACCCGCCTTTGTGACGATCGTTGTCGTTGAATGGAATGAGAAGAATACGGGAATGGAGAAAGTCTGATTTTACATGTTGTTTCCCATTCATACCTAGGTACTACCTACGTAAGGTAGGTAGAAGAACCGAAGCATGGCTCGTTCTCAGGGAAGTAGATACCAGCACTTGCACCTGCCCTTTGACGCCTGGTTAACGCGTTGAGGGAAAGAGTGCTTGCTTGCTTGCTTACTCTCACCTCATCTCATCAATCAATGAAAAGTTACCAAAAATACACTTTGACAATACATCAACCTTTTCACTTCCATTCACAAACAAACACCAGCAAAAAGACCAACATTGTCAGTCATCGCGATCTGTAAAAACAGCATCCCGTGCCCAATCTGGAATTCCTCTAGTCTCTCGGATGCCGGGACTTCCATTCACTAGCGCCGCTGACCAGCAGCGGAAACGTCGACTTCCGTCAGAGACCCTGCGCGTCTGGGACATATGGATCTGCCTTTTGACCAACGACAGCTCTTGATTACGACCTTTGACCCCCCTTTATCTACCGCTCTGTTCTTTCAGTCACCTTACAGCTCAATTCATCCCTGACGATGAATTTGCTCCGACCGCAGACCCCGTCTCAGGTATGATGCGCTGCAGCCGAGCTCGACACACAGACGCGGCAACTCTGTGGTAGCAGCTGAAACATTTATATCACGCATATGCTAACGGGGTAAACCGGTACGCCTGAGTGACACCATGAGACCTGTTATACGACGCCTCGCGGGTCGTTTGCCTTAACTTCGAGGCCCCATGTTTATCATGTTTGAGTCTAGGGCTATCGCAACCACAACTGCTGCATGCGCATTTCCGTGATGCTACCCACCTTATGGCTTATACACCTAGCAGTCAACGTCACCAGCAGCCACTCACGAGGTCTTGAAAACTTCTTCAGTCTACAAAAGCTTTCCAATGATGGAAACAGAACGCAGAGCATTAACAAAAAGTCCTTGAACCATCACATCCTATTACCCGAAAGTTTGGGTTTGCATCTATTACGGAAACCTCCACAAGGACCATAGAGCGCGAGTTAATCCTCCTTTGTAGCATGGGCCTTACAGGGTACGGAGTATGTCAAGCTCGTGTTGTCGATGTATTAAACAGGCTCCAGCCCAGCCTTGACATCTAGTTCCTCCGCATCAATTCTCATCTTGCCAAGCTTCTCGACGTCAGCTTCCTGCAAGCGCTAGATCAGATCCAGTCGCACAACTTGCACAGTCAGGCGGTCTAACAAATACATACTCGAAACATTACCTAACTTTGAAATAAGCTGCTATAATAATTAGAGCATTCTTTAGGATAAGAATTAACTAAATCGCCTAGGTAGTTTATTTCATCATCTTAACTAAACTTAGGTAGATGTCTCGATTATTTACTGCGTCGCCTGATAGTATAGTATATCAACTCATGCTTCACAATCCTTTTACCAAGCCAAGTGGCATACGTTACACAAATCACACCGCACATTGTTCTTCGATCCGCTCCGCTCCTCCTCCCCCGCAACGTTCTCCCACAATGTTCCTATGCCCGTTTGCACATTGAACATGAGGCAATCCTCAAACACCAATCATTACAGCTAATGCTTACCCCAGACGCCCGTTGTTGAAAAATATTTTCACATCATGTTCCAGGACCCCTGCTCTAGAAAATATTTTTCGCTCTCTCTTTGGCTGATCCGAGTTTATCTTTGATCTACGTGTGTGCCTTGCCAACAGTCAAGCCACCTCAAACGAGGCAACCATGGCCGTATCTGTCGACTGCGAGGTCAGTCGTGCAATAGCCAACTAATTTACGAACATGTTCGACGTCAGATGTGAGGGAGCCAGCTGCAGAATGGAAAAAATTTTCACTGTACTCATGGGGGTGGTGAGAAATGGGGTGGCAGTTGTTTGCATCATTGCTGGCTTATATTACAAACGAGATTCTATCGCCAGCCAGCCAGCCTCATAATTTATCATCCTCTTCTTGAAGTCAGCGATTCTAACTGTTTCTCGATTTGTTCAACTTGAAAATGGCAGAGTTCCAAGGACTCGGAGCCAAGTTTGAGGGCTTCCAAAGCTCGGCGAGCGGCAGTACATCGAGTCCGTTTGTGGTAGGTATCACACCTTGGAGTCGCAAGGTTCAGCCTCTTACTCGAGTAGCAAGATTCTGATGCATCGTCACACACTTCGTTATCTCTTACATCCAATGTCTGTCTTCCTCCACTTACAACCCATGATACGACAAAGTCACACCATCACATGGGCCACTTCGAGCGCTTTGTCCAGGATCTTCAGTTGGTAATCGGCATGTCTGCTTTGGAAAAAAATTTAAGCTGACAAGTTTAAGTCTGCAAAGAGGGCGTTTCCAAATTCGGCTTATTCTCGATACAAAGAAGTCGAGGTTCTGCTTATACGATGGGAGGAAGATGAACTCGAAGTCGAGTGGGAACTCAATGAGTTGCACAAGGTTTTCCGTGACTTGTATGGATTTACAACAGAGCAGTTCCTCATCCCGTCTCAAAACTCCCATCGGAGGCTCAACCACAAAGCCCTGAGCTTCGTCGAAGAGCACGAAAACGAGGATACCCTTCTTGTCGTCTACTACGGTGGGCACGGTGTTATCAACAAAGCCAGACAGTCAACTTGGTCCTGGTATGAGGAACCCTTTCCGCAACCAGCTGGAGCTAACTACTTTATAGTAAGGATGATAAGAGCTACGCTACTGTAGAATGGTCAGCGATTCAGACCTTGTTTGAAATGGCCAAATGCGATGTCCTTCTGCTTCTCGACTGCTGTGCTGGTGCAAGCGCCGCTCCATTGAATGAGCGACCGACCAACATCAAAGAAACCATCGCAGCTTGTGGGTTTGAGACATGGACCCCTCGTCCGGGGACGCAATCTTTCACCCATACATTGATCGAGGTGATGAGAGAGTGGGCTTCACAACTTCCCTTCTCTGCTGCGATGCTGCACAGCGAGATCTTGACCAGGCTTAAGCATGCGCAGCCGGACCGGTCATCCCAGGGAAGATTGATTGAGTCAAGAAAAACGCCAGTCTACATTCTCTCAACATCCGACCCACACACGGCCTCTATTACACTAGGCCGAATGTTCGAAGAAGAGTCTGAGTCTGTATCATCGTCTCGGGCGATACCTGGGTCTACCGTCGGAAATCTCTCGGAAAGGATTCAGTCAGACAGCTACGTCTCGACTGAGGACCGCATTCAGGCGTTATTCGCAATAGGCGCCAATGGACAACGAGTGGCGCCGCATGTTCTTTTGACAGTTGCCCTGGAAGAGGACCAAGTCTTAGATGCCGCGAGTTGCGCTCGATGGTTAAAACAGTTTCCACTTTTGGCAAAACATGTGAGCGTTGAAGCTGTTTACCGCAGCTATTCAACACTTCTTCTGCTGTCCGTGCCGGTCGTCCTGTGGGACCTTCTACCAGAGCATCCGGCAACCCAATTTGTGGGATATGTCAAATCCCGCAACCTTGTGTTGAGGGATACGGCAAAAGACGGAGCGACAACGCCAATCCCTATTGCCAGGCATACAACAGGTCACAAGGCAGACGACCCCTTTGATTGTACTTCTCCACTACGATCGGTATCAGGTCTGAGCAGCCTTGATTCCGGATACGACTCAACCATGACCCGGCCCGCGAGTTTGGTAGGATCGAGGCTCAACCGGCAAACGGTGGATGGAATCGTGGGCTCCCTGGCTAGCCAGGTACTAGTGGGCAAGAGACGAAATAAGCTGTCATCATCAGACCTCCTAGGCCTGGATCGACCAACTTCTATACCAGCCAGCAATGTACGATTCAGTCCAGAGCAGGAACCCGGTTCGAATAGCCGGAGGTCAAACCGTCTAGTCGTCTCGGTTGGTGAAGCAGACTTGAATGGTGACAAAATCGGTCACACCTGCGTGCTCTGGTACGGGTACAATGTCCAGCAAAGCCAACCTGCTAAGAAAGAAACGCCGAAACCAATCTGGTGAGTGAAATAATTTGTCTACGGAATGGCTAAAAAGTGGATGTACTCCAATTCAGTTTTGTCATTTTTGCTAGATCAGGCTGGAATCTGCCCTATAATCCCTGTCTTTCTAAAAGAGTGAATGGTACTGCACCTTGACACTAACATTGGTCCAGGAACGAAGAGTTCCGGTTTGAAGTACATGATTCGCCAATGTGCTACCATTTGAGAATCTCTGTGTGGGGAGCTCAAATGCTAGAGCTTATTGGCGAAGTATATGTCGACCTCCGTGAGCTGGTGTTGAGAGGTCAACTGCCAGAGCTTGGGGGATGGCAAAATCTGCGTTGTAACGGGACTATCACAGGATCAATCCGCATCAAGCTGGCGTACTTGGATGTGAGTGAAGACGAGGAGCAGCAAACCATGGCAACCAAGGTGTCAGCAACGGAACGACAGCAGCACCGACAAAAGTTGAAGCGGCAGCAGAGTGATGACGGGCAGGCTCGGATCCAACAGATGGATTTTCAGGTTTGGTAAAGGGGTGTCAACATCTGCGTTGGCACGGAATCAATGGCGGTGACCCGGGTCGGGTTTGTTCAACGCCATGGTTTCGACGAGGGGCGTTTCAAGGAAGGGCACTCACTATACGTAAGTACATTGCTGGTACGAGGTACAGGAGGTAGGGAGGAGGAAAGCCAAGAGGATAGCGCTCAAGCGATCGAATGTGACAGGAGACACCCCTGTCTACACACCTAGTCAAGGGGCCGGTACTTGACGGACTCTCAGAAGTAAAATTCCTTCTATCTTATCAGATCGTGGCTTACTGCCCGACCCATTGACTTGGGTCAGGGCTGAAGACGGCGCTGTATTTGTCGTGGGACAAGTCACAAAGTCAACAAATTCTAAGAAAAGCAATTCATTTCCATTATCCCTGCTCAAACATCAGGTTCTTCATACAACGTAATACCAAGTTTTGTCGGTGAAAGGGATCCTTGAGGATATTCGTGTTCTTGGTTGGGAACATGGAAGTAAACTAGGTCACAGAGTTGACACGGGCCAGCTCACTCAGCAATGAGTAGCAAGGTCGTTCTCACTGCATTTTGTGTGTCCTGTAAGTAGCACGTGAATGCTAGGTATTAGAGTTGTAGAGCTGCCACATACAGATGTACAGAAGCGCTGACGAAACAACCCAACAACAGGCTGTGGGTACATTGGGCATTAGCAGAACGCAGACAACAAACTCTGCTCTAGTCACTGTATGCAAAGTTCCGAGACCGGTGAGCTTATTCCTTGCGAAGGCACACTCACGAGTACACGTGTGTACTCGTAATTAACAGGTTGCATCTCATCATCTAAAGCGAGGTCCGAGATTAGATGGGATTGATAAAAATTTCATCTGATAACACGTTTTGGCGCTTGGTCAAGGCTGAAGGGATGGCTTGTTGGGACGTTCCGATTGGTCGGAGCCCGCCGTTTGAGATGAGGAAACAGGAAAGAATGTCCGAAGCGGGGTGTGTCGTAGCAATGCGGAAGCTGCTAAAAAGCAAGTTTGAGCCTACGGCCCAGGGCTCAAGGGGAAGGAAAGGAGCCAGCCAACATGAGCCGAAGAAGTGTACCTTTTTTCAATCCATGAAAAGTAACGGACCATCCTATTTCCCAAGCGGTGCGTCTTGGTGTCGGGATATCAAAATTGAAAAATGGGGGAGGCGAAGGCGAAGGCGAGCGCATGTGACTCTTCAAAGACGCACCCCATTTTTTTTCCTTACAAAATCGGTAGTTTCAAACGGGGGATGGGGAGCTCCTCCCTCTTCGGTCGGTGGACGAAAAGAGATAGTAGGATCTCGCAATGCCGCTCGTCGGGTTGTCCTCCATCCATGATCTGTACGATTGCGGGGGAGACAAAAGCAGTCACAGCTCATCCATTACCCATCATCGTGCATCGGCTTCAGGCTCGGAGGTCAAAAATGGGGGAACGCATAGAAACCCAACGAATCAAGAATGCGGGGAGTGAATCACAAAGGAGGGGGGACTGGAGGCTTGCGATGCCGGCATTTTAGCGGACGGATACTAATCTGATAACGATACTGTAACAATCGATACGAAGCTGGGAGATAGCTGCGGGCGTCGCCGTTGTCCAGTGACAGACTGCCACCTTGGACTGCGATTCGACTTCCTTCTCCTCGGGACGCCCCACGGAAACGCTCGGTTCGGTCATCGGGCGGGTTCCGCTCAGAGGGTCGGCTGTGGACCGGATACCGAATGGGTGAGAGGAACAGGGAGATCCGGCTCAACGCAATGAGCTGATCCTACCTTTCTTTTTCTTTTTCCTTGCTTCGCTATTGACAAAGTCTCGGTGAGTAAACGGGCGTGGTCGTACCTGGTTTTAAGGCTCATGGTTGTTGGGGAAATATACGGAATTGACAGGCCACAATCGCGGGAACAGACGGCGCCTCTGTAGGTGAGAATCCCGCGGGTGGCCTGACCCAAGGTTGGAGCAAGTTGTCTTTGTTGACTCGGTTAGATTAACGCCTGCCGTGAGTGGTCGGTTACTGGACCCGAACCCTTGTCTTTTATTCGATGCTAACATGACCAGACAGAGCCTCATCAGTTGATGTGATTGTAGTGGGCTCTGACCGCTGTTCAAGAGCATCCATGGCTTCGTGAATATGTGTACTGTACTCTGATATGTTAATCGACAGTAAGGATACTTCTTTATGAACCGAAAAGATCCGGTTCAAGGGTAGCTCGTACGATCAACCCCTTGAACTGTAATTTATTGGGCTATGCATTACGAGGTGTGCGTCTAGGCTGTCAAAATAGAAAAAAGAAATGTTCCAAGACACGCTGATCAGACCAAGAAGGTTGCTATCCTGTTTGGCGAGTTGTGGTGTCGGGCAAGCCGATTCAGAGTATTGTATGCATGTCATTTTACCCTAAATTCAAAGTTTGCATTTCCTAGTTATTCTAGTCTGTACCCTATTGGTCGCTTTATCAGGTTATTGGAAAATTTGATAATATATTTGTCCAGCTGATCAAAAGAAACAACTTATCAAAATATCATGCACAATGGAAAGCAATTGGAATGCCTTTCATTCGGACCTCGGTCTTGGAACTGCGCGACCTGGTGACGCTGTCAACTGCCAAGGGCATGCACAAAAGACTGCGATTCGTCCCTAGCTGGCTTGATGTGTCAGGATAAAGCATTGATCAATGAGTGGCTGATTGATAAAGGGGGTCCTGAGCTAACAGGCCAATCATAAAAAAGACTTGTGCAAGCCGGCCAGCGTTGCACAAACCGGTCACTGGATCGGCAGGCATTAGATCATACCCCGTCATGGAAAGGAACCAGAGCGAAACCCTTTGCCGTCTATCGATGCTCGATAACAAGAGGTGCATAATCGAGTGCGAGGGTGGAAGTTTGTCGCGATACAATAGTTTGAATTTGCGGAAGGGTATCCCGACAATTGCAGGAGGAATGGACATTTGCAAGGCTGTTGTGCTGAGCTGACCCACGTGCACAGATTGATTACAGAAAGGTGAGACAAGCACTGACTGATTGATTAAGACGATTGATTAAGCATTGATTGATAACGAAATTGCGACATGGAGGCGCACAAGCGGGAAAAAAAAGACCTCCTGTTTCGGACCTTTGTTTGTTAGTCCTGTCAAAACCCTGGGAATACTGACAAGCCCCTTTTTGTTCATCATCTCCAAGCAATTACCACATATTCTTTAATCCTCCATCCTGGACTGTTGGGTACGATGAGTTGCCAAGCCCACACCAGCTGGGGGCCTAGAACCGCCCCAGACCTCTCGAATTCGGGTTCTACCCTGGGGAAAGGAGAATAAGATGCTGGTGTCCCGGAACCCAGGTGATTGGGTTGCCGGGTATCCAATCAGTAGTTGTATCTAACAACAGTTCATGATATTGTAAATTTCACATAATCCCAATAATGACTCTTGGGTTGTCGTATGGCGCGGAATGTCATCTGCCAGTACTTTCACCAAGAAGAGAAGCAAAACCTGGCACCAAATCGTGGTAGTTGGGGTAAGATGCAGGACTGTATTGGCTCCCACAAAGATACCGGTACATTGCAAGAACCAGCAAGTCGATGCGATGTGTCTATTCTCACGCCCCCCTTTGCCCGACGATGCAAGCATGACGCCCCAGTACGGGACCAAGCCCCACCGTGGATATCCCCAACCCGCATCGGGGGCGCGTTCCTTCCATTTTTTTAAAACCTCCCGCTGTCGGCCGCTATTTGAATCTTTGCCCCCTCCAACCTTCTTCAAGTTCTTTCTCCCACACACCATTTAACCTTCTTGTTCGTATGCAGCATCTTATCAATCGCATCTGCTGTCCTTCTAGGTATACAAATCCTAGAAAATAAAGTCAATTCCATCCATATCAATCTCTTTACAGACAGTACACATCCCTGTTACCGGATCGTCATGCTCTTTGGATCCTGACGTCGCCTCTCGAACCACTTCACACAAACCGTCACGATTTTCTTGCTTCGAAGAGCTATTCAACAACGCCTACACCTGACACTCAGGCTACTCAATAACAAATTTACTCGGGTGGCCAATACACATCTTTGGCCCGTCATGACTGCTCCAGCAATTCGAATTGACGGCATCGTCAACCCCGCCGCTCCACCTCATTCCGAACTGATCATGGCTGAGGGTGCTCCTTCAATTGCTCCCTCATTGACCTACTCAGACGATTCCGATTCTCAAGAAGACGAGCCCGTCATCCCTATCGAGCGCCGCCGTCGCGCATCTACACGTCTGATTGCCCAGAATGCTAGGGACATTCAGCGAATTACTGGAGAGACCCCAGCTGAGTATGTGGGACGCTGCTGTGGTGGTGCTTGCTGCATGGGTGATCGAAGCAGCATCGAGTATGAGGAGGTCCCTCTGCCTGACAATGACGCCTTCAAGTCTCTTGGCCTTCGTCTTGAGAACATCCCCGCCAACTTGACTGGCGTCATCCCTATGCCCGAGCAAATTGTGTCTTTTACCTCAATCCCTCGACCAGCCACTTCTCCCACTGACTCGGCCATCTCTCTGGGCTCCGACTCTGAGCCTGCCTCCCCCAAGAACAACTATCTTGTTCCCGGTCCTGGCTATGAAGGTGTCGATACTTCCATTCAACCTCCTCGCTTCGTCCAGCCTCATCCTCCCCACAATGTCTACCCGGCCAAGATCCACAACACTCGTGAGCTCACCAAGCCTGGTGCCGAGAAGCGAACTTTCCACTTTGATCTTGACATCACCGACTACCCTCCAGAGGAGGTCTTTGACTTCAAGGTTGGCGGTGCCATTGGTGTCATGGCTCCCAACGACGAGATCTCGGTCGACGAAATTCTTGACGCTCTCATGATTCCCCGCTTCCAGCGTGACAAGCCTGTTCTCATGAAGACCACCAAGGGTCGCTGGCCCACCGTCTGGGGTGACGACAAGCCCCGAGAGCTCATCACCACTCGCCGTGAGCTTCTCACTTGGACTACCGATATTCAGTCATATGCTCCTACCAAGGAGCTACTTCGCGTCATTGCTGAGCACGCTACTGCTGCCAATGAGAAGAAGATTCTCATGTACCTCTGCTCTAACCAGGGTGCCAGCATCTTCTCTGACTTCCGCGGTGGTCCCCACGTCACTCTCTCTCAAATCCTCAACGCATTCCCCAGTTCTCATCCTCCTATGGACCAACTCCTCTCCGTCCAAGCTCAACTCATGCCTCGATTCTACTCTCTCTCAAATGATCCCACAGAATCATACACCCTCCGAGAGCACGCCCAGCGTCGTTTGATTGAAATTGCCGTCACAGTTCACGATTCTATGGACTGGCGACGTGGCTGCCGTGCTGGCGTGGGATCTGGGTTCTTTGAGCGACAAGCTCACAAGTTCATGCGAGCTCGGGATGCTGGCGAACGTACCCCTGAGGTATTCATCCCCATGTTCAAGGGCTTGATGGCCAACCCTCTGGCCAAACAGTTCAACTCTGATGGACCCATGCTCCTAATCGGTGCTGGTGTTGGTATTGCTCCATTCCGTGGTTTCGTCCAGCGCCGTCTTAAGCAGGCCAACTGCGCCAACAAAGTCTGGGTTCTTCAGGGCATCCGAGACTCGCTTGTAGACGAGATCTACAGTGGTGAGTGGGGTGTTCACGAGGAGGAGGTGAAGCGCGTGGTCCAGAGCCGAGTTGGTACCGGCAAATATGTCCAAGAAGAGGTTATCAACCAGTCTGACTTGGTTTGGTACATTATCAACTCCCTAGATGGGCGTATCTTTGTGTGCGGAAGCAGTAAGGGTATGGGTGAGGGTGTCGAGGATGCCCTTTGCGACGTCGCCATGGAGAAGGGTAACCTTGAGCGCGAGGAAGCTCGCAACTTCTGGAAACTGAAGAAGGATGAGGGCAAGTACATCTCCGAGACCTGGTAAACGAACTCGTCTCACGATTCTCAACCCGACGAAACGATCTAAGCAACACGGGAATTTGGCGGATGTGGTTACATTTTACCATGAGCGAGAGGACGAGAAGGGGAGGGCATTGTACCAAAACAAAAGGGAATACTGCGAGCCGACGCAAGCTAGATGATCGCGGCGCAAGTAAGAGGGATAGCATTTGGCATTTTCTGATTCGAGACGAGAGGAGCATTGGGACATGGTAATGGCGTTACAGGGGCATGGTATTGGTTGTTTATATGGCGACGCAAAACTCTGGCAGGTCGCACATTGATTATTTCTTGTATGGAAAAATACCCATAGCGGCGGTCCGAGACAAACTAGGATTTTCAAGGACTTGCTCTATCCGCGCTGGGAAATTGAATCTACGAACTTTGAATGATATATGGACTCATAACTTGGAACCATGTATATTGGTTTGCTGTAACACTTAACCTCTCACGATAAGGATTGTATGATCGATAGGATTGGCTCATTACGGATGTTCTGGATAAACACCTGGCATGACCGTTTCATGATGGAACTATATGTATTCGTCTATGTAAGAGGTCGATCATTGGATTCCACGCAGATAAGCAGCTTCAGGGTCCAGCCCGCTCCACAAGGTCGTCCTCTTGGCGCGAATACGTTAGCTTGAGGAGCGCGAAACATAAGACATTCGCAGGGTGCCCTGTCAGATACCAGCCTCATGGCGTCAGATTACCGTTTCTGGCGTCTCGCCTGACATGATAGGCTCGGTACTCGGTTACGGTTCCTGTGTGGTGTGGCATCGGCTCTGGAAACCGCGTTTATGGTTTATGTCAGCGAGCGTTCAATCCCAGTGGGCCCATTCGGTGCATTATCAATCTGTCGCGCGCGCGTATCGCAAAGCAGTTGCCGCAGTAGTCCAAGTTTGAATTAGCACATCCGTAAGATATTGCGCTAGAGTACATCCGGGGTCAAGCTGGAACAGTTTGATGATGAAGCATTTGTATGGGCCTGGTTATTATGAGAAAGGTTTACTTGCAAAGAAAGTTCGAGATGGATAGAGCATCGTATCATGGTTGGACAGAGCATGAAAGAAATTTGGCATGCATTATAATGCAAAGTTGCGGTCGGGTTCAAGGCGGAATTATACATATTGAATTAGGAACAGTATATCCGTGGCGGTGTGTATGCTCTTGGTTACCGAGTCCACTGTTCACACTAACACTACAACTATCGAATCTCAACGACAATGCTCAGCATTACTATCATATTGTTTGGATTTCATACCGACTACCAGACTCGTAAAAGAATATTGTGCAAGCATGATAAACACATCTTACAGACAATGCAGCGAGATCGTGCTTGTAGTTAATGTCTTATCAATCGAACATCCATAGCAATGATTCCAAAGTTATCAATACATGGCTTCAGGGTAGCTTCCGGCTACTAACCCCTTTGGGCCTCATAGATCCGGCTGAATAATTTCTGACACAAATCCAGGTGGCGGAACTACCAAGAGTGATTCGCGCGCGCGAATGAGAAAGCTAGCTGCCGCTTACAAACAGTACCTGACTGATGCAATCCCGGCGCTGCATTAGTCAGTGGATGCTTCGCATTCAGTGTGGAGCGTTGCGATTGCGAAAAGTTGGTAGGGTCTGATGTGTTTTTTTCTCAGCAAACAATACTAGTTGATGGCGGGGCCAATATGGCGGGGCAATGGGATGGTGGATGGTGTATGGTAAGGTAGCTGAGTGAAGTGAGGGCATTGGTATATATTTGACTTGTTTCCCCGTTCTTCCTTCTATTCAATCAATCAATCAATCAATCAACAGCTTCTCATCTTATACACACTTACACCTACACACACACACACACACACACACATCACTTGTACCTACATCACTCACAATGGCCGCCAAATTCACCGCCAACACCCTCATCGAGCTGGCCAAGAACCGCCGCTCCATCTACTCCCTCTCCAAGGACCTCCCCATCTCTACTGAACGCATCACCGAGATCGTCAACCAGACCACTCTCGAGACCCCCTCGTCCTTCAACTCTCAGTCCAACCGCCTCGTCGTCCTCTACGGCGCCGAGCACGACAAGCTCTGGGACATTACTGCCAACGCCCTCCAGGCTATCGTCCCCCCCGAGGCTTGGGAGAACACCTCCAAGCGCATCTCCGGCTTCAAGGGTGCCGCCGGAACCGTCCTCTTCTTCGTCGACAACGCCGCCGTCGAGAAGATGCAGGCCAAGTTTGCCATCTACGCCGATCGCTTCCCTCCTTGGGCCCACCAGTCCGCTGGTATCCAGCAGTACCTCCTCTGGACTGCTCTCGAGGCTGAAGGTCTCGGTGCCAACCTCCAGCATTACAACCCTCTGATCGACGAGAAGGTTGCTGAGACCTGGAAGGTCCCCTCTACCTGGACCCTCAACGCCCAGCTTGTCTTCGGTGCCAAGACTGGCGAGGCTGCCCCCAAGGACTACGCTCCTCTCGAGGAGCGTGTCAAGGTCTTTGGCGCTTAAACGTCTTATATAAAAGAAAGCATGCGAAATGACAATTGGGATTGGGAATAGAAACTTGCATTTTTTTTTTTAGCGAATGGCAATTAGAAGCATGAGCCTTGAGCTTGCATCGTCTACTTAAGACTTAAACTGAATAAAAATTACCATAACAAAACACTCTATGTTTAGTACCTAGTTCACCTTGATTTGCATGAGTACTAATGGTGCACACCTACCACAATAACTCAAAACTCATAGTAGTGGCACAGTGATTCTCAATGACCATTAGCCAGTAGAAAGAACCAAATGATATAAGTTAGGGCTTTGTGCAAAAGTAGTATACAATTATATATCTGTAGATGTTCAAACGCTAGACTCGCCTTTTAATCTTCGTACACCAGTACAATGCTTATTCAACGACTCGTCCGAGAGCCTGTCCCATCTTTACCTTTTGTCCCTTCTCCACAGCCCAGTCCCATCCAATGTGCTCTTTGTTCTCACCCGTTTTACCTGATGGTGCCTCGAAAACAAGTACAATGGTGCTGCCCAGTTGGAAACCACCCATCTCCTCACCACGACGGAGTGCGTGGCCTCGCAGGACAGGACTAGCAGTCTCATATGTCGCTTCAGCAAAGCCTTGGTATGGCTCACCCCTGCTAGCCGCCTCCTCTGCCGCTCGATCCGCTGCTGTATCGGTCAACAGGCTGTTGGTTCGTAGTTCCTTATCGAAGTTGACCACAATGGAGCCAACGTTGGTAGCACCGACGGGGACGTAGCTGAAGAAACCCCAGCGCCAGCGACCCAGAAGCACCACGCGCTCGTTCAGAGTGAAAAGACCAGGGAGAGTTCGTTGAAGATACGGGGACACACTGTAAAGTTCACCAGCAAAATGGCGTCGGCGGTCGACAACCCAGTTGGTGGGAGAGTGGAATCGGTGGTAATCTCCAGGGGCCAAGTAAATGACTGCGTAGTAGAGGGACGTAGTTTGGTCGGGAGACACAAGATCGTACCAAGGCCGCTCACCCAGAGCGAGCTCAGCACGAACCTCGGAGACTGTACCAGGAGATGCAGGCATGGATTCGTCCTTTGCTGAACGTGCCTGCTTTCCAGTACCAGAGAGAAGATCGGGCAGAGTGTATGAGATACCGTTGACCTGAGCAAACTCCTCATCCTGCTTGACAAGAGCTTCTTCGTGTGACATCTCGGTGGAGTCGGAAGCTCGGCTGCTCTCCGAAGACGTACTGCCTGAAATGCTGGGAGGAGGTGTGTTCTTGCCGAGGAGGGCATCGATGCTGTAGGTCATACCCTTGACCTGCTCGATATCACCGCCTTGGATCTGACCAAATTGGAGAACTTTGCCATCAGAAGGGCAGAGGAGAGTATGGGGATCCTGGTCGAGCGGTCGAGCACCGGGCTTGAGAGTACGGTAGAAGAAGGATGCGAGGTTGGGATAGACGTGGAGATCGGGTTCGGATACTTCGTCAAGGCTGAACTTGTTAGTCAAGGTTTACTAGAGGGCCAACGAGGGGAACAAACTTGACGCCAAAGACCCAAGAATAAAGCTTGAAACCGGGGACTCGAAGGTAGTAAGGGATAGTCAGTTCATTAAATCGACCCCAAAGCCTAGAGATAGCCTTCAGAGGTAGAGTTGACATGACCTGGACTTGCCTGGATATAAGTTAGCATTGATACGGGAATAGGGGCTGAAGCAATTGACATACCAAGGACCATCAGGACGAACCCTGGCACGCTTCTTTGGCGTCCTTGTGCCCTCCTGTCCTTCTTCCATCTCAAGTCTCTCTTTCTCCCGAGCAGAGACCTTATAGAACTGGACGAGGCCGAGGAATCCAATACCTAGACCGACAGGGATCTGGTACCATTGGATCTTGGTGTTGCGCATGGCCTCGCCGAGACGCTGGGAAAATTTCGGTCTCTTGCCCGAATTGGAGGCGAAGGTTCGAATTGAAGAGGCCGAAGGCCGTGATAGGCATCTCGATCTCGTCGAAGCCAGAAACATGTGTCGTGAGGTCGACGGCGAGTAGCAGTTTGCACAGCGACCGTGGGTGTAGAATGAGTAGCGGAGCATGTGACTACCGAGCTGGGAGGAGCCAGGCCCAAGGGTCGGAGCCATGGCGGGCAGCGATAATTGACAGCGATTGAACGCTGTCACTAGTTATAATCTTTCAATTGCGCAATGCGCCAAGTCGATGAAGGTCAAGATAAAGGCAAATGAAGCCTCTGAAAGGAGGGGACCCTTTTTTGATGGATGTTGACGTCAAAAAGCAGCGATGACGATGGATTGCGGCTGTTCAAGCTTGTTACTTGTTAGCCGCACTCAGCTTCTTTGGTGGGCTGCAGCTTTCGGATGCAAGAGACGCCGACCCCCGAGAGACGGTGTTGAAGGTCAAGCTTGAGAAGGGACGAACAGAAACAGGTACCTGAAACCAGCCAATTAGAGGAGAGCGCCAGCGACCGGTAGGCAGAGCGCATGGACTGGCAAGAACGGGAAGTACGTACCGACACCGCAACTGCTGCCGTTGTCGCAGCCCAGTCTAATGGATTGTACCTGAGCTTAGTAGCAAGGCCCCCAAAAGGCCACCCTGACCATTGTCCGTGTTGATGAACCACGTCTTTCACCATTCTTTCACCTCCCAACGATAAATCGCCTTTTTAAGGTGAATGACTACATCACTTCCATAATCACTCCTTCAGCTCCTATCATTTCGTATAGTTTCAGCTCACCGCGCATACCCGTTTGCTTCTGCGCCTGCCATCATATTCCCTTGGACATGCGACCCGTTCTGTGTTAGTAAGACGACACAAACCGACGTCAGTTAACAAGTCGGTACTTTTTCTAGAAGACGTGAGCTCTCGTAGATCGACAGCCACGACTAGGGAGAGGGAGGCGAACCCTCATATTGTCGATTACCGACATATGATCCCTTGAATTATACTTTCATCCGCGTCGATCCGTCCCGTCCTTTGTTCTTCCTCGACATTCCTTCACCTCAACACTTCGGACCGCTTCATCCTCCCTTAGCTTACCTACCCCCGAGCTGCGACTAGGAGTGGCATGCTATCAGCTTGACCATCATGGCTACCATGCCTTCCGCGACTCGTCCCGACGACGACGGGCCTGCCACTGCATCGGCCTCAGCAGTTGATGAGCAAACTGTTAATGTGCAGGTCTTGTCACCGTCTGTTGGCGTGAATCGCCCCCTGCTTTTCCCTGGTCTTGCTGCCAACACCACCGTCAAACAGCTCAAGGACAAGATTCGCCAGACCCTGCCCTTGCGCCCTGCCGACGAACACCAGCGATTGATTCATCGCGGGCGTGCCATTGTCCGCGAGTCGGATACTTTGCTCAACATCTTTGGCGCCGATGCGGTACGTTACTCCTGAACCGGTCCCAGTGCCGTAGATTGCGACTTGCTAACTAGATGACTTGTCCTGGCTACAGCTCCGTACCACCGAGCAGCAAACGATTCACCTCGTCATTCGGGATATGCACGATAGCCAATCTTCAACTCCAACTGCGCCCTCTGTTCCCACCCCCGTTACCGCTTCAGCTCCAGCTACGGCGCGAGGTCCCAGCCCAACCGCTTCTGCCCCGCCAACGAATCCTCCGCGACCACAACCTCAGCACCCTCACGGCCATGCCTTTGGATACCAGATGCCGCCAGGGTTTGCTTGGAGGAACTCAATGCCCCCGACCTCCAATCCATTCCCTCAGCCACGCATGCCGTCCCCGTCCCCTTCTCATACCCCGGAGCAAGCTGCGGCCTTCCAACAGCACCACCAGAACATGACACAGTGGCTGAATAACATCCAACGAGAGGCCATGGCGAGAGCTCTCAACCAGAACCAACGGACGAGAGCTCAAATGGGGATGCGCGGTGTTGGGGACAATGGTGCAGGTGGGAACGTCCCTGGAATGGACAACAGCGGTCGAGCGAGCCCAGCCCCAGGTCACACCACCTATCGCGAGCATGTTGGACCTAATGGACACACCTACCAGGTTGAGACTGTAGTTCGGAGCGTGGGACCTGGGCAACAGGGTAATGGCACTGCCAGTGGTTCCATGTCCCCGGCTGATGTACAGAACATTATCCGGAGTGCTGACGTTAATCAAGCCACCACGGCAATGACCAGTGCGATGCAGCGGAGTGCTTCGAGCACCTCTCTTCACAATCGCCCCTTGGCCCAACCTGGAGTGACAGCACCCATTTATCCTATCCCCAACTCTATCACCGGTAGCGGACGAGGAACTCCCGACCCGGCGCTTACTCGACTTACTACTACTGCAGCTCCTGGAAGCTCTCAGACGAGACAAGGACCTGAGGTTTACATTCTCTCATCACCTGAAGGTCCGAGAGCTCTACTTTTCAACAATGCCAGCTCTGAGACATACTACACGCCGCGGCTTCGGACCCAGAGAAGCCTCCCTCATATTCGACAAGCCCAAGCCGCCGCTTTTAGTCATGTAATTCATGATCCCCAAAGTCAGTTACGAGCTAGACATCATCACCACCACCACCACCATCACCATCCTCGGTCCCATGCAGCGCCACAGCCATTATCCCAGATCCAGCCTCAAGGACAACCCTTACACCAGCAACACCGTCAACCCTTGCTGCAGCAGCCCCAGCAAACGGCGCCCCAGCAGGAACCGGCGAACAGAGTCCAAGGCCAGAATCAAGCACAGGAGGAACCAGATCCCGCGGCGATTATGGCTCCATTGATGCACCGAGGCAACCCACCCATGGCAGCGCTTCCGCCATTGCTCATGCAGCTATGGCCACAGATCTGGCTACTATTCCGTCTGGCTCTATTCGTTTGGTTTTTCACTTCTCCAAACGCAAGCTGGTCGAGATGGCTCACTATTATTGTCATTGCCGTGTTTATCTTCGTGCTTAGCACTGGCGTTCTGAATGGGGTTCCCGATCACGTTTGGCGGCCCCTGGGACGGCACCTTGAGAACCTGATCCCTCTGGAGCCAAGACGCCGACAGGATGTTGCCGGACCAGAGCAGCAGAACCAGCAGCCTAGACAAGAACCAGACCCGACTGAAATGGCAAGACGACTTGTGGCGGAACACCAAGGCCCAGAGAGCTGGATCCTTTCTCAAGTCCGACGCTTGGAGAGAGCTGGCCTTTTGTTTCTGGCCAGTATTGCACCAGGTGTCGCAGAGAGGCATATTGCCAATTTAGAGGCTGCAGCACGGGCGGAAAGAGAGCGCAGAGAGGCTGAGGTGAGGGAAGCCGAGGCAGCAGCAGCAGCAGCGGCGGCGGCGGCGGCTCAGAACGACGAAAATAATGAAAACAACGAAAATCAGGACGAGAACGGAGGCGAGGAACCGACTGCCAGTACTGGTACAGAGCAAGATAATGTGCAGAGACCACCAGAGAATGAAGAAACACGGGCAGAGCCAGGAGTTGTAGAGGATGACCAGCAAAACGAGCCCGCGAGGGAACAACTCATTCCTTTGTAGGCATTTGCTTTGGGCGCGAAGATTGATTCAATTGAAATGTGTTACATGTGTTCAAGCGAGACGGCGGGATGAGTGGAAAAGTTTACACCAGCAATGCTACATGTAGCAAGCATCGGACGGAGGGAACAATCTTGGAGTTGGTGGTGTTTCTTTCCGCTTCTGGTACATTACGTTTATCTTCTCAGCGAGAGACTTTCATCAAAAGAAAGCCGGGCGCAGGCCCTCGTATTTATTGACATATCCAGCGTTTAGAGAGCTTGTCGGCTTTGTTTTGCTTGATGCTGATCGAACTCAAGGTTATGTCTAATAGATTCTATTATCTCAGCATCGTAACATAGCAATGACGGCGATTAACCTGGCAAAGGTATTTAGATAATATTATTAGTCCCGGTTTATTATTTTAATCACTATGATCTTACACCTTGTGTCCCGTTCTACGTGCGATGTTGTCTTAGCTTGTTGCTGCCTCCAATATCCTTATCTTATCAGTGGCGGATGATATCAGACGTCGTCGGGTGGCTTTGAGCTTAGTCCCTTCTTTCGAAGCTCCAAGCTCATCATTCACTTTGCAAACCCCCTTCGCACCAAACCGGCAGATCTTGGGCCTCAACATTGAGCCCTGTAGCTTAACGAAAGACGAAGAATTATTTTCACTGCAGTATTCTACATCTGACCTCTCTGGCTCGAGCTAAAACTTGCCGGGAGACGCCAGGCTTGTCGCAACAATGAGTGGTGGATGGAATACCAGTTAGTCACTTGTTAAATCCCAGTATGAAGTCACTTGTTAACTTGAAGTTCTATAGTTGAGTCCGATGCGGTACGACCAGAAAATACACCTGTGAGCGTGTTCAAAAGCTAATGACAGATTGTCAGGGCGTCTTCACCTCTCTCATCGAAAACCTTGGCGTCAAAGATGTTCAATTCGAAGAACTCCTCACCCTTGACCCATCCGAGCTTCTTACTCTCCAACCCGTCTATGGCGTAATCTTCCTCTTCAAATATCCAACGGATCAACCTTATGCGACACCCGAGGGACCCCGCGACGGCTCATTCGACCATGCCGCCTCCGAGAATATCTTCTTCGCCGCGCAGACGATCCAGAACGCATGCGCCACGCAAGCTCTTCTGAGCGTGCTGCTAAACAAGACGAGCGATGTCGAGATAGGCGAGAAGCTGGGAGATTTCAGAGAATTCACCATGGTCCTGCCACCCGAGTTCCGCGGCGAGGCGCTCAGCAACTCTGACCTTATCCGTGAGGTGCACAACAGCTTTGCTCGTAGCAGTCCATTTGCCGACGAGACGGATAAGACGGGTGCAGAGTCGGAGGATGCTTTCCACTTCATCGCCTACACGCCTATTAACGGCACACTCTACGAGCTCGACGGTTTGCAGCCCGCGCCCATCTCCCATGGCGCCTGCAACTCGGACGATTTTGCCACCAAGGTAGTCGACGTTCTCCAGCGTCGAATTTCACGATACGATGCTACAGAGATCCGCTTCAACCTGCTCGCCATGTGTCGGGACCTACGACAACGAGCGCGCGACTTTGGCGATGAGGAGCTACTGGCGCGAGAGGAGCGCAAGCGCCGGGACTGGATGTTTGAGAATGCTTTGCGAAGACATAACTTTGTGGGCTTTGCTGGTGAGGTCCTGAAGGGGGTTGTGCGAGGCAAGATTGCCGAAGGGGGCAATGGTGCTTGTGAGAAGTGGGTGAAGGAGAGCTTGGAGCGGAGAAAGAATGCGGAACAGGCTTTGAGAGGCCGAGGCGGTGGTGGTGATGGAGATGGAGATGTTGATATGGGAGCTTGAGCTATGTAATGACTTGTCATGACGATGGGAACAGAGGTACCAGATCCTGTGACTGGATGTTATGGGAAGAGGTTCTATGATACCAGATCTATAATGTCGATGGCTGACACTTTTTAGATAGAGGTTGCGTGAAAGACAGAAAACCCCCCCTGTTGCATCACGAGCCAGGTCGTTTCACAGCTTGCATTGGCATGATAAATATTTCTTTTCAAATCCGATTCAATACGTTGCTACATGACATCTAACATCTCATTATCTAGGCCTTTTTAGATGCAGTTCGCCCCTTTTGCCTGCATTTCTTGTTTCACTAGCATCGGATCGCGTTGATACGCCCGTCAAGGGACGCTGCTATCAAGTCCCTTGTCGCCATCATCATCCAGAAGCAAATCCTGTTTCGTCCCACAAGCCCAAAATGAGGCACCGCCTCTCCAAAAACGATTGATATAGAGACGACAGCTTGCCACCGTGGGACATCTTCTGAAGCGGACTCAAGCAGATTGAACGGGGGCTCGTTCCAGACTGAATCGACGACGACGACGAGAATGACCAGAGACAAGGAGTTGAAAACCAAACCAAACCAAACCATTGGACCGAGTGACCGATATCATAGTTGATATCGCTACAATCGTCGGGATCGAGCTTCTTCCTTTCGATTCGAGGTCTCTCAAAAAGGTTGAAGTAGTTGAACCACTGGAACCACTTGAGCGCACCCTAGCGCGGCAGCGGCATAAAATCAACCTACCCATCGTCCAGGAGGAGGGGACGCGGGGTGCTCGTCCTTGCTAGTGGACGCACCAGTCATGGAGCTGCTGTGGTCACGGCGGTCGGCATAGTTGATATGCGTCATAGCGAGATCAGAGCCGCTGGGATGGTCATCATCATCCTGGCCGCTGTTTCGGCGGCGGCGTATGGCGCGGACAAACCAAGGAGCGCGGCCAGAACCCTTCCAGGTCCAGTACTCCTTGAGGTCGTACTCGCGGGGCTCGAGGTAACCGCCAGAAGCAAATACAACGATACCGACAAGGCCGTTGAGAACTGCGTAGACGAAGACGCCGCTGGTGGAGCTTGTCAGTAGGAAATTTGAGAAGGCTAGGGGAGGAACTTACGCGATGAGACCGTAGGCTACGCTGTAGCTGAAGGGGATAAAGGTCATGACGACGAAGGAGGGGAGGACGTCGCCGATGTATCGCCAGTTGATCTGGGTGATTTGGCGGATCATCATGCAGCCGACCTGTTCACTCAGTCAGCTCTGTTTCCTGATACAAGATATGAAGTGGGAAGAATCAAATAATTGCTTACTAGAATCAGCGTGCAACCAGTCGCCCAAGGTGGGACAGATGCAAAGATGGGCGCAAAGAACACAGCAACGACGAAACACAGTCCGGAAATCATCGCCGTCAAACCAGTCCTTCCACCCTCTGCAATTCCAGCTCCGCTCTCGATGAAAGCTGTGACAGGCGAGCTACCGAGCAGTGCGCCGATCGAGATGAAGGCAGCATCAGTGCAGTACGCAATAGTCGAGCGTGGAAAGTCGCCGTCGCGAGGATTTACAACACCGCAGAAACGAACCATGGAGTAGAGCGTGGCGGTTGCATCGATGATGTCGACATAGAGAAAGGTGAACAGGGCGAGAGCGAACTGGGAGGCTGATTCGCCAAAGGACCAGTCAAGCTGGTTGAGGGTTCTGTCGATCGGATGCCACACGACTACTTGCTTGAAGAAGTTGAAGCGGGAGTCTCCTTCGGGAGTGTGAGGGAAGTATGTGATGGGTGTGTTGCGGCTGTGTGCCTGTTAAAAGGTGTTGGAACAAGGGATAGAGGACATACGGCCAGGAGAGGATAGAAACGAGAGCGATGCCAATGACGAGGGCGTACTTGATACGAAACGCCATGAGAAAGGCTGTCACGATGCCACCGCAGAAAACGGCAACCCACATCTACTTTGATCAGCACATGGTATTCTGAGCACAAGCACAGTCAACTCACCTTGGGGCTCGACATTTGCCCCTCAAGACACATGCCCGTCGTATCATCAAGCATCTCCAAAGGGCAACCTCCAAGCGCAAGAGGCGTAGCCTTCCCACCGCCGGTGATGGCGCCAATACCCGCCGAGTACGAAAGACCGATCTCAGTAAGGAAGAATCCAATACCGACGCCCGTGGCAGTCTTGATCGTGGCAGGAATTAGCTTGACGAGCCACTGGCGCATGCCTGTTAAGGCGAGGAAGATGAAAACGAGACCTTCAATGAAGACGGCTGTGAGGGCGAGATGGTACGAGATGGGGCCACTTCCGTTGTATCCGACGACTTGGAAGGTGAAGTAAGCGTTGAGGCCCATGCCTGGGCTGTCAGGAGGTTAGCATTTTCCTTGATATTGGAGAGAAGAGGAAGAGGAGAAGGTTTACGCGATGGCAACGGGGAGGTTTGTAAGGAGGCCGAACATGAAGCTCGCCATGCCGGAGATAGCAGCTGTAGCAGTGATGATGTCTCGACGTATATCTAGGTTTGTTCTGTTAGTCTCACTCGCGTTGCTCGGTCTTTGGTGTTGACTCACCCTCTTTACAAGCGACATATGAGTCGATCTTGTCGCATTCGTGTCTATCCTTCAAGTTACAGACACAAGTACCGCCAGACTGAGAAAGGAGTGCAGCCTGTTGAAGGTCAGCACATGCCGAGGAGAGAAAGCAGAAGGCAGCATACGTTGACAGCGATGATGTATGCCATGGTCGCAAAAGTGGTTAAACCAGCGCGGACTTCTCGCAAAAAGGTCGACCCAGCAATTTCCTGAGGCTGAGGAAATGATTAGCTTTGGATATGACCAAGAGAGGGCACACTTCTTACGTGACCGCTACCAGAGAGGCGAAAGTAATGCCCAAAGCGCGAAGTGGTGATGTAGCCATCGACGTTATCTAGAAAATCTCGAACACCGCAGAACCGAGAGCGGCCGACTTCTTCTGCAGCGACGGGTCGCTCGTCGTGGGGAGGCATCATGCCGTGTGGTGGTGGAGAGGAAGCCATCGTCAGGGCAGAGGCAGGAGGAGATCGCCAGCTATGTGTGATATTTTTCTCCTTTGTTACGAATTTGGAGCGGAGAAGAGAAGTTGGATGATGAGAATGAGAGAGTGAATCTGAGAAGAATAAATGGAAGAGAAAAAAGAGAGTAGAGACTGGGCACTTGGTGACGCCAATAAACGCCTAGGGAGAGGACGAGGTGACACCAGATGAGATGAAGAGAGAAGTTCTGTCTCGCGGCGATGTCCAAGAATTAAGAGATTAGATTAGATGTGTATGAGAGAAAAAGAAGAAGAAAATACGAGAGGCAAAGAAGGGTACGTCGTGTTTCTTGGCTAGAAGTAAGTCGGGTGGTTAAAGGGAAACAGGAACCCCGGAGTAGCAGTGCGAGTGGCAGACACCTGGCAGCCACCTGACACTGGCAATGATCTCAACGTCTGTATACATGCACTGTTAGTTTCGAGTTGCTTAGATATATCACTAAAACGTGTTCTCCTTGTTAAAATGCTACCGAATCGCCGGTATGCATCACACGACTCGAACTTCGAGTCCAAGTTGCGAGTTGCGCAAGATGCACATGCACATGCACACGCACAACATGAGAGTTTGCCCCCAAGATGAGAAAGGTAAAAAGGTAGGAAATCCGTAAGAGTGCGGGCAGGCTCTGTACTTGTATGTATCGCAATGTTGGGTGTTTGCTTTGATAACAGGGGAGGGTATTGTTTCCGCGGGCCGTCTGTGTAATATTTATTTCCTTGTTCGTAGAGCCTCGACTTTGACCCTTGAAATAAGGCTGTTTGCCTGTATCTCAGAGGATGATTCATTGTCCAACGAGGTGGTGATAAACACCATAACAAACAAGGTCTTCGTCGCTGCTGACGAAGGATGCTTGGTCTGGGAAAAACAGTGATGAAGAGTAAATAAATACTTATGATCATGTCTCTTCGTCTTGATCTAGTAATATCACTTTTTGACTAGACTTGACGTATATGTAGAAGATGATGATATACTTGAATATGCCTAAGAGTCCGAGTTTGACCATCCTACATGAAGCCCCCTCCATCACATACCTTACTCCTGAATGCATCCGACACTACTCTTCCATGAGATCATACCCCCCCAAAACTCTTTCTTCAGCCCTCGAACCTCTCGTACTAACTCCTGAGAACACGGGTCCTGGGTTGCACAAGCCCAGCGTTCGTCTCACCATCTGCAGCCCGCCGACGTTCATGAAGCGAGGCGGCGTCGGATATGGATAGTGGTGATAGATATGGTTGGTTGAGAGAGACGTGGGACAATTCCCGATATGCCCGTAGCCGAAATGAACTGGTTCCTACTGATATTCCCCATAGATATGAACATTGAGTCGAGAAAGGTCTTGGTGGCTAGGCAATTCTGGAAGAAACTCATTACTGGACACTAATCACGACGACTTAACCAAGAAGAATTGTCACTAATGCTCTAAATATTACCCCTTAACTGACCTTCAACTAATAAGATTCTTGATACTACCTGGTACTACTTGTAGCCATTTAGTTGATTATTGTTGCATTTAGAAGACCTCTTTGTTTCAACTTGCACCCATATAACTTGCCAGCCTAGAATATAGTTTTTACTGTTGAATCAATGAACTTTCAACTTAATTATTAGACGATTGGTAAGCCTGGGTACTTTCATAGTCAGCACTGGTTTATAGTTGCCTCTCTGGCCGTCTACACCGGAGTTCTCAACCTCTCGGACATTCTCAGACTGACCTGACCCTCAATCAAATCCCTGCTTGCATATGTAGTTCGTCTCAGCTCATGTCGTCTTACACTAAACTCTAGGATTCGCTTTGAGCTATCAGCAGATCACATCACCAATCCTTCAACGTCCCTGATTTAGACTCGATGAATAAGTGACCTGTTCAACGGTTAATCCAATCGTCTCGACACCTAATCGCCCACTTCCATCGTCGGCGATATTTCGTCCTAAGCTTGTTTGCTCAATGATTCATAGTTTGCATATAAAGTATTATAAAAGGTTCTTAAACTTCTATGAAATTTGCCATATTCTCAGTGTTTGCCTAAAGATATCTTTAGTAGCACTAATTCCCAAGTTTCTATTCTTTATTCTTTCTAGAAACACGCCTGAACCTCTGTGCTTCTTATACGCGCTCAGCTCTTGGTCACCCGAGGCATCTCGTTTACACTCATACCTTACCTTAGTCAACCTCGTGCACCAGACACGCCAGTGCTCAGCAACTGGCAACCGACAACGCTCACGCTTTTGTTTTGCTTTCAGCAGTTCCAACACTCCCACTGACAGTTTTGCTCACAGTATCTCTAGGTCGGAATCTGCTAGAAAATCTTTGGCGCTTCTTCTTCCTTCGCCGACTCAACCTCTTCCCTTCCACCTCCTTCACTTCCCCATCCTCACACCCTCCTCGACATATAGAGCATCACGACATCCGTTTTTGCCTCGAGCCATTTTTGAAACTTTTGCACGCTTCGAGGCGTCCGTTTATACTATCAAGCCCTTCGTTTTACCTAGAACAGGCACTCGCGATACCTTTATTCGCCCAATTTCACGTACGCGACCACAACATTCACCCCAGTATCGAAACCACCTCGAAGCAAACACTCCTCAATCGCCCAAAGGAAGCAAACAAGAAATCGCACTTACAACTGCTGAAATAACCATGTTCGACGTTATATGGACAGACCCTGACCGTGAGCTCGTCGGCGAGCATCGCGCCAAAAAGGAAAAGAAGCGTGAACAAAAGAACAAGGAGAAAGGAAAGGAACAAGCAAACTCGCTCCCTCGACGTTCCACCTCCATCACAAGCACTCGATCTTCTACCGAGTCTCGTTTTGGTTTTCTTCGACCTCGGCATGCCAAACAGGCAAAGAACAGAGACAAGACCTCGGGACTGCTGACTCCAAGCGGCCACTCTTCTCGTTCCAACTCGGGGAGTTATCACCGTTCGGCACTACTGGCCAACCTTTCTGATGCCTCTCTCGAAGCGACACGCGCAAAGAGAGGGGGTTTACCTGCTTCCGCCGATGCGTCGCGAGTATACGAACCTCAAGGGTCTGCTTCCTACGTCACTAAGCGCACCGAAGTATCGCAGGCTCCTCCAAGGTCCGACTCGGATAACCCAGACCTGTCTTCTGAGATATTCGTGTCATCTGAGGCTGAAACCGATCCTCCCATCACCCCCTCGGGTTCGGTAGGATCTAGGTAAGTTGTTTGAGGATAGAGGGGGAGAGTGTCGCTAACATTTTCGCAGAAACTTCCCAGCTCCGCTACTCCAGAACGGCTCACCCTCCAGTCTTGTACCAAGCATCAGACTCCCCAAAGTACCGAAGCCGCCTGTCGTGATCAACTTCAGGCCCAACGACCCCGATTCGTGGCGCCCGCCCGAGGAGTGGGAGTGCATGGATCGAGAGGCAGAGGAGGCGAACAAAGCAACAATCGAAAACGCCGTCGAGATGCTCCCCAAAACCAACAATGAGGGCCAACTCAATGTGGACATGGATTTCGAAATGCTGCAGCACCAGGTTAAGCTCATGGCAGCTGCGAGTCCCAACATGGTCCTTACACGCATCAA
Source organism: Fusarium sp. MBC 119 (assembly GCA_030411635.1). Lineage (NCBI taxonomy): Eukaryota > Fungi > Ascomycota > Sordariomycetes > Hypocreales > Nectriaceae > Fusarium > Fusarium sp. MBC 119. Next base: position 180,996 of record JAPERM010000107.1, read on the forward strand.
GCAAATCTGGAGTGTTACCGACGAGAGCCTTCATAGGGAGTTAAACATTGAGTTAAAGCGATGGATGTTGTCTGTTCTGCACCATCTAGATGTCGAAAGAAAGGGCAGTGCTGCTGATCCGTCTTCCGCCGTATGCGAGTCTGCCACTCTTAGGGTCCTGGCACTCTACGAGTCTCAAGGTGAGCATCCCAAGAAGCATCAAGTTGATATATGCTAACATTTCCAGTTACGGCTTCTTACCTCGCAGCACTATACCCGACAAAGAAGATCTACCACTTATCAGCAGAGCCACTCTCACCCGACCAATTTCCAAATGTCTATCCGATGCTCATGCCGTCCATGTCTTCCTCGTCATTCCCACTCGCGCAGCACATTTTCGAAACTGTGTATTCACTTTCGCTACCCGCCGTTTGTTCTTCTCCCGACATTCCAGGCGTACTTAAGAATATCAGCAAGTGTCTACGAGTGGGCGGTTCCTTGCAGCTTACCCTTATCGACCCGCTGCCATGCGCAGGAACACTTGGGCACCGTATGCGAGCGTGGCTTGAAGAACATCTCCTGATCAACCTCGAGCGACGCTTCAGATGCACCAATCCGAGCAAGCTGTTTCCAGACTGGATGGGTGATGCAGGCTTGCGCGGTATGGGCAGTACCCTCACGACATCCAAGTTCTACGCGGTTTCAGCCAGCATTCGCAGCCAAGCCGACGACAGCGATCCGTTCATCGATCGGGACCACTGTGAGAGAGAGGTGAAGGCCGAAGTCAGAAGCATCATCGGTCGACTTCTATGGATGGAAGTTTGGGGCAACTTCGTTACCGGAAATAAATGGTGGTGGGAAGACGAAGGCTGCGTTAACGAATGTCTCCAGCTTGGCACAGTTTGGGACTACCATATTATAGAGGGAGTCAAGCAAGAGGATACTACAGACGGGGTAGAAGAGCTCTAGAGAGAGGATGGGGACGTTGGAACCCTAGAATATGGGAGACACAAGGACGTTGCTGGTTTGTGCATTTGCGCTTCGGTTTCTTCTTTTCATGTCGCTTTATTAGAGATAACAACGGGACAAATGGCTATTTTTAACGGAAGATACCCTTTCTGGGAGGGATGGGGGTTTAAGGTAAGGATAGGTACTTGGTCTTGTGTGTAATGATTTGGCTGAACCATAGAAGCATAGGTTTGCTTTTGAGATCACCTACCTAGGACACAGCCGTGATAGAGTCTTCGAATGATCGATTTGTGTGAGCAAGTGCTTTGCTATATCAGTCGAAAGCGAACGTCTTATTACTCAACCCCTCTCTGCTGCATGTGTTTCGATTCATCTTGGCTGCTGGGGTGTCCACAAGACTTCGCAACGGTCTTTCGGAGCCATGGTCAGACTGAATATCCCATGGTACTCAGATCGTCCCGCAGATCCTCCGTCATAACTAAACTCATCCCTGTTTGGTAGATGACTCATTGACGTCTGCTGTTTCTTCCTCGAACTCGTCGAAATCTTTCCATTATTCCTCATTCACCAGATCTTCATCAGTGTTATCCCACAAGCAGCCATACTCTGAAGGGAGCTTCCAGACGGGAGTGTCTAGTTCCTCTATTAAATCCGTAATGTACCCCTCCACGTCTTCTACTCCCAAATCCCATTCCAAATGCTGGATACGCTTGTCAACAGCTTGATACCACGAGACGAGATTATCACGTTGCCAATCCTTCTCCTTTTTGATCAGTGGCGCTAGGTGCTTTCGAGCTGTGGCAGCATCTTGTTCCCGTAGAGCGCTGAGGGCTCGTTCAAGGCTATCGATATCGTGCTGCAGGTTTTGGTCTCTGATACCCTGGTAGAGTCTCATATAAGCCTCTTGTTCAGCGGGACTCGGTCTCCGAGCGTCTCCAAGACTCTCTTCATCGCAGTTGATGACCCTGATAAGCTCATCCCAAGGTGTATCGCCCCATGAGTCCTGCTGATATGGATTTATGCCATTTAGACACAGGCCGCAAAGATATTCGAGGAGCTCTAAGCACACGTGCCGAGATGCAAAGTGTAATAGATTTAAAGACTCGTGATCAGAGGCCAAGACGGAGCAGCCTGTCTCTACCAAGGCTCTCACAGCTGTAGTGTTATCGTAGAATAGTGCTTGCAGCATAGGAGTTCCTCCTTGAAATTCTCGTGCTTCAAGATCGGCGCCGGCCATGATCAGCATCTCGATGATTGTTTTCATGTTTTCAAGACTGGCTCTTGAATACATGGCGACCTTATGCAATGCCGTGTGATTGAGTCTATCGCGGTGCGTTGTGGATGCGCCTGCGGCTAACAGGAGTCCTACTAACCCAGGGGTGTTTTTTATCGAGGCGTAGTGCAGAGCTGTTCTCATATCTCTATCGGCAATGTTGACGCTGCATTTGGCTTTGAGAAACAGCTTTACCATTTCTATATTTTGTCTGTCGACCGCTAACAACAAGGCTGTCCGTCCATTGTATGTTAGTTGATCGACATTAGCCCCTGCAGCGATGAGTATTCCTACTTCTTCAAGTTGATTGTTTTGAACTGCGAGGTGAAGAGGTGCTAATCCTGCATTGTCAATCGTGTCAATAGCCCAAGGTTGCTCCAGTAATGCCTCATGCAGACCAGTACTTCGACAAAGTGCCTTATGAATCTTGGTCCTCGTTCCTTCAGGCTGGTCTTTGACGAAGCTTAGAGCTTTCTCGACGAGATAAGTCTCGTGGTCGTTGAGTTCAACGCTTTGAAGTAAGTCTCCAGCTACGTATATAATACCTCTTTCGGTTGTTAAGATCTCTGCTCAATACAAATGACAGCAATAACTTACCTAGGCAGCCCAATTTCGGGCAACATGTTCTTCCACAAATCCAAAAGTACTTCAACTGCAGGATACAATTGCCGAGAGAGAGCATACTGGAAAACTAAGAGTAAACAAACAACCAGTCGTTCCGGGCTTTGCTACGAACCTGCATGAGCCCTTCGCCCGTAACATCAGAGTCGTTAGGATAGACGTGATTGTTTATTACGGATTCCCGAATCACCTCAATGGATCCTTCCTGGCACTCCCACAAGGTAGAGGTGACATCGAGAAATTTGACTGGACGTATGGAGAAATTTAACCCAGTGAGACTGCAGTAGGACGCGGAAAATCGGAATGCTCGAGAAAGGAGCCACGTTGGGACTTGATACTCCATCTTCAAGACCGTTGAGCTCGTACATCGACACCTTGGATCTGAACACTCCTTTCGAGGAAGACTATTGCAACGCACAAGCCAGGATCCTAGAAGGGACTGCATCCAGCCTGAAGCTTGATAGATACTCTCGGAGAAGTGGCAACGACACTGACAGGACGAAGCATATGATGCTTGCTTGACGAAGGTCCGACTTTTCACTCGAATCAATTGACTCGCTAGTGAAATACTGTCTCCTTCGTTAGGGATAGTCATGACTGACGTCGCTGCGACCGTATCGTTTTGCAGTTCATTTGACGCTTGGTTCGCTATTACCTCCTGTGTTTGCGGGCATTCAATGACTGCTCGCGACTCCATATGCATCCTACAGAAACTCATAAACATCTGGCGCATTTCCGCTTGAAACCTGTTCTGCCGTTAGTTTTACCGAGTACAACTGAGACCATAATGCGGCGTTTTCTCACTGAGCATCATTAGACGTCCGAGATGACGTGAGGGCAAAATGAAGAGTGTTCTTGGCATTCGCCATTCTCTGCTGAAGCTTTTTAATACTGCTTCCCTCAAGGAGCCATTTTCTCTTTCTTGTCTTCAAGACCTTTTTGTCTTGTTGATCGGTCTCGCAAGCGCAACTTCGCAACAGTGTATCGAGTTCTCCGAGGATCTCGTTAAGATCATCAGCTGCGGATCTTATCAACTCTTGCTCCAAAGGTGTAGACGGTATTCCTGAGACTGCTTTTGTCATAGATCTGATAAGGCCTAGCTGTAAAGCAAACGTTAGTTTCTGGACTGGAACTGTAGCTGCGGCAGAGGGAAACTGCAAACCTCTTTCATTAGATTGTCGAAGTCACTCTGGATGTCGGGAACCTCGCGGATCAAATTCACGACATATTTCCCGGCTGCTAAGGCCTGCAGCACAGCTATGGAGCTAGACACAGCCCCCAATACTTCCATTATGGACGACAACCGACGACCAGAAGGCTTCGGATGCTGGAGATGTTAGTTCGCGGCGACGAATTGTCCAAAGACGGGCATCACAATGTGTTAAAGAAAGAGTTGGGTAGAAAAAGCGAAGTCATTTCCACGGCTTGAACCAGGGTCTCATGAAACGCCGTTGGCAGCAACCACCAATCAGATAACGTATATACGGCCTTTGACACAACCAACACTGAGACTGAAATACGCCTTACTGCGCCATGATATGTGTGGTTCGGGGTATTGTCGACACGTCGTTTACAAAACTGTCATTAACGTAGCTTCTTATGGGGTTCAATATTGTTCCAGGCTTTCGCTGCTAGACAATTTAAAGACAATTTAACTAAGACCACTTAGCAATTGCGGCACTATTATAAAGTATAATCTTACAAAAACCTATTACCGCTTTGAGTGCCGCAGCCCTTCATAAGGTATCTCGACCCACTTGACCGACCCCATATATATGAAGGTTACAAAAGCTTTGGTATAGATACAGTTCGAAAGGCTGTCTTCCTCTGTAACTGGGTTACTTCCTTTGTAGTATAGCCTTGCAAGTCAACCATCTCAATTGAGTAACGAGCTGAGTACAAGTTGGCCTGTAGCGCCTGATTTGCGCTCTTCTGTTGGCCTTATCCCTGTCGTGGCGCCACTAAAGGGCTGTGGCACTCAAAGAGACAAGATTCATCGGAGTTTAGGCATAAATTATAAGCTCTAGAATTATTATAAAACTTAACAAAGACTATCATAAAGAGCCATATTTATTGCGGATTTTTCTCAGTACAGTTAACTCAACGATTCAACCTGGAAGCAGAATGTTGAAAAGGCCAATCATTGGCCACTCCTGTCAGGCTGTGCATATAAATAAACTAGCACAGAGGACAAAAGAGAACAGAAGATTCAGATCACAAGAATAAAATTATCTTAGAGGCAGCACTACCCGCTATAGGCGTACGTATCTATCGGTAACTGCCAAGATCGCCTAATAGGTGCCATCGAAGCCCAGCCTCGGCCATTCTGCTCAACCTCCACTAGCGACAGGGAACAACATAAAGAGACATGGAAGTCTGTAAATGGCCTCAGCTTCCCCGCAAAAGACGACGTCCAATCAACCCTATCAACTTGCTATTAACTCTTCCCCCGCATTTCTCTCAACCCCATTCCAGCCACATCATACGATTTACCCACGCCAAGAATCTACGTTAGACGACGTTATCTAAGTCTAACCAACAAGCCTAGCCTTGGCAAGCCACTACAAAGATGAATGGGATGTTTAACATGCCAAATCCTTGAAGTCAGTGCAGTCTAATCCCAGATCCCCTTTCGGCTTCAACTGCGATTGCACAGAGATGCTCTAGGATCTATCATCGCTTTCTCCGGACAACCGGACGCACTTCCCTTCCCTACTGCCAAGGCAAGAATTCGAAGCTATTGAATCCATGCAGTCCCTTAGTTTTCGGGTCGTCTGTCCGCACGTTCCGGAGTTGACAGAAAAGCCAACTTCATGGCATATGTATTGAGTAACTAGCCCTCACAAATAAAACAACGTTAAAATCACGGTTGACAAGTACTTTGTGCGCCTAACAAAAAGCTATCTGCGTGGAAGGGCTTCCTGGTCGATCTTTTGGCCCGCTGTGTCGGAAACGTAATTTCATTGTTGGCTGCGCTTTGCGATCAAGGATGCCTGTCTATGCATGGACTAAGCGTATGGAATCCGCGGTAAACGGAGAAGAAGCCAACAGAAGATCGATATGCAGGCCATCAAATGTGTCACAGGGATCAAGAGGAAAAAGGAACGGTAAGGTGATGTGTCGGCGTCTGGAAGACAGAATAGAATACTCAACGGCGAAAGAAACAACTCGACAAAGAGTACATAACTTTCTAGACTGATCGATTTTATGGAAGAGACTTTGGTGAACTGGTCAATAAACCATCTGATAAGATTCACATGCCTAATACTCGAAATCATTTATGTTTAACAAAACTGGGGTATCCATTATCTTCCATCTCTTGAGGATGGTAAAACTATCGTATATGTCCACCACCGTCTCTCTCTGCTATTTGGACCACGCCTTGACCGTCAAAGTCGTGTCTTCATTATATAGTATAACAAACAAAAGAAAAAAAGGGCAACTGTAACTTCGTTTCCAACCAAGCCCTTGGCGACTGTTATACACGTACATGATCTCGCCCTTCGTCGTCTGAAGTCGGCCGGCTCTCGTTGGCCAATTCCGTCATACTTTCCGTCTCGAACTTGTTCGATCGCCGGTTTGCTCGGAACTGACTAAGATTATGTCGAGGGTTGTTACCACCGCCGATGGTAGCTGTGCCAACGTCGGGCGCCATGCCATCGACAAGTTCCGTCACATTCGGTCGTTGACCCATACGCAGGTCGCTGGCCAAGTTTTTGCATGCGCTCCAAGATGTAACCATATAAATGAGGGCATTCCAAAAGCCCTGTAGGGGAAGTACGAAGGCGCTCATGAATTCGAGAGGCACGGATGGGGTTTTAGTGTGGAAAACCGAGTACACACGATTGGCGCTTGACGGAACCCAAGTAATCAAAATAGCTGTAAAGAACAGCAGGGCACACTTGGTGTACTGCCATGCCGCGTTGTTAAGCTCTCGGTTCCTCCTGCGAGCAAGGTTGCCCCCCGAACGTTGCTGCGGCTGCTGGGGGACCTGTATGCTGGTTCGTGTCTGCTGCTGCTGCTGCTCAATGGGGAGCACTTCATCGGCAACGTTTCCGGCACTGGTCTTGGCTGAGATATGAACCGAATAGACCCCATTGTTGCTAGGGTTGCCAGGGTCTGGGGCTCGACGGCCCATGGGCTGCAGGTGGATAGCATTCGGGGACATGACCTCGGTTGTCACCGAGACTTCCGTCGTCTTGATTGTGCCAAGATTATCTCCAGCACCGTAAGTAAGATCCCGATCTGTCGAGCTGAAGTCGTCGAGTTCTCTTCGCTTCTGGTAGATAGTGCTTCCGGCACGAATGTAGATAAAGAAGGTGACAGCGATGACAAGCCTGTAGTGGTAAGCGCCAAGTTCTGCTATGGAACACAAAGAATTGCTCACCAGACAGGGCCGTAGAAAGTAATAATACGCCAGATATCCCAATCCTGACTGACCCAGCACCAAAGCATGGCATCGCCATACATTCTCTCTCCTTCAGCGTTCTTGATAAAGATATAGACAAAGGCGGGAACGAAGGGGATACCATAGCATCCGATCAGGTAAGGAATTTCCATCTTGCGCAGTCTTCGAGCATCGAACTTGAAGTAAAACGTCAAGTACACATTGATAGCCATAGACAGAGTCCAAAAGGCATCTGCGGGCATGAACCTGATTCCTGTTAGTGTTTCATGGAGTCGATTGGGTGTAAGCGAACCTACATCTGGATTAGAAAGGCCTGAAATTGACAGCCCACGGAGTCTATGGAGCCAATATATTGCCTCGACATCAAGGTCCCGACATTGGTCATGATATTGCCAAACGAAGCGTAAAAGACCAGACGATTGATCGGCTTGTGGAACGATTTGGATGATAAGAAAGTGGCGATAATGAAGAGAGAGCCGAGTAATGAGAAGACGGAACATGTCCGCTCGACGATGCTGAGAGCGCGGAGTTGTGAGTTTGAAAGATGTTCTGCGGACGACATGGTGAAGGTATTGAGAGTGGAAGGAAGGTATCTTGAGTGGCGGTGACCTAATAATAGGTCGCGGAGACTCGGTCTCGTCGTCGAGTTGTTGTGAGAGGGCGGAAAGTCGCTACCGGTGATGTATCATTATCCCAGACCCAATTCGATGTTTTTGAAGTGTTGAGATGAATCCCGGAAGAGTCTTCGTGTGTAAAAGTCCTTGGGATGGCGGAAGGCAGGTCTGGCTAAAATATAGAAGGAGCGCTGGAATGGATAACGGCAGTGTCCAAAAACGTCAATGACAACCCAGTCTAATAACAGTTGATTGTCAAAGACTAAGCCAGGGAAAAGACGCTATATCGAGATGTGGTACTGTGATTGAAAGACAATCTCGCAAAGACCAGGTAGGATGATTGGGCTTTTAAGCACGAGACCTGCAGATCATCGTCGCATATATACTTGAACAAAGAGAAGCACCAACAGGACGACGATCGTGGGGCGAGGGGGAAGAGCAAGATACAAGTAGTCTGGCTCAAAGCAGCCAAGAACCCGGCACAAAGGAAGACAAGTGTAAGTGAGTGTACAGAGATCAAAGATGGAGGGGGGAGGGGGATCTGTAAATGGCTCGAGGGGATGGGACTTGTCCAAAGAGGATCAAGTACAAAGAAGACGGTGATATCGGCGCTTATGCTTATGGGGGGACCAGATGAGCTAGAACATTATGAGAAGATGAGTCCAAGTGCAAGTCATGGACGAGGATCCCCCTGTAAGCCGAGGGAGGGCAGTTGGTTGATGTGCTGTGCTGTGCTGGAGATGCATGGTCCCGGGGGACGGAACGGATGGAAATCTGTAGCAGCTCCACAGGATGCTGACTTTTTGACGTAACTAGTAGTAGAGTAGATCCCTGAAGACCCTTGAACACGGATATCTCTTGTACAGTAGCGGATAAAGGAGGCACATGACAAATTCAGACCCGGACCAAGGAAGAATAGAAAAACGCCTCCTTAAGCCATGACAGCGGGAGAAGGATCGAGGGTTTCAAGCCACGGCGTTATTCGCCTAAAGTGGTATCTGAGTACAGCATCTTGTGTCAAGTCTATCTGTCAAGGTGTCACAGAAAAAGAGGGTGTCGAGTGGTAAGCAGTCTGCAGTCTACGGTAGCTGAAATCTGAAGCTTCTTGTCAGGGTAGAAACATTGATGCAACATTGTAGGCTTAGACATACGCTATGACCTGGGGATAAATGCGAATAACGACGAATCAAAACATTGAAGAAATCTGGATATCCCAGCATCTGCAGAAGATCCCCCAACAGCTCCCGGACGTGAGGAAGAAGTCCACGTCAGACCTGATTGGATTTCTGCTTGTGAAGCACGACTCGGTGAGTGGTTGATTGTTCCGTGGGTGTAGTGCCGCACAGCTCAAGATCTTCGAAAGTGGATAAGTATGCATCCAGTGTGGAGTTTGTGGAGAAACCCGGTGAAGCAGGAAAATCACCTCTACAGCCCAATGAGGATGTTGGTCGGCAAAGAATGGAGCTTTTCTTTCTCTGGAGATGCCCTTCACGCTATTTTGGTTTTTCTCTAGACCCAGGAACCAACTGGAATAAGAAGGCAATAATACCTGCGCCGTCATAGTTTCAGGAACGGCGCCCCCTTTTTACGGCCCTTTTCTAAGATTCGGTCGGCTGCTGCATTAGCTGAAGGACCCCCCTGAACATCCCCCCGGCTAATGCGCGACAGACCTGAATTTTGAGGAAGAAAGCCTCCTATTAAGCTGGCTTTGGAAGCCATCAATGTCAAAAATGCTCCGAGAGCCTCGGCAGCCAGAGACTTGATAGTAATGATCTTCGTTGTCCCGAGACATCCATCAAGTGGATATGTTTCAATTAGTTTATATTCTTTTGCTTCTAATTCTTGTCTCCTTCTGTCTTGGTCTTGGCGCTGTATATCCTGATCTCCCACCAAAGTCTAAAGACCCTCCCCCAGATTACGGTAATTCTTCAGCCCTCTCGGAGGTCCCTCAAAGGTGGTTACTCTTGTCGCTTGACGACCTCTTTTCAGCGTCAATGTCGCACTTGGCACGCGGGGTTCGTTGCCACGACTGGCTTGGCCTTTGAGATAGTGGCAGGGGTTCCCTGCTTGGTGGAAGAGGCTTGGCATCTGGGGCAAAAGACCAGGTGAGAGGGTCCGGAATTAACAAAGACTCAACGTATTTTGTGGTTGTGAAATGGTAACTAATTAATTAGTAGTGCCAAGCACGAGTAATTGACCAAGACCAACGCCAGTAAACGTTGTAGATCTGTGGATAAGTGCTTTGATGCCCCCCAGCGGATTGCCGTCTTTCCATATCTCACCGTCCGCTAAACGCGCTCATCACAATGCTAACGAGCCGTACTCCGAGCGCCTCACGATCGATTCGTCCTGTCATTGTCAAACGTCGTCGCTTTGACCGCCAGGTGGAACTTATTAATGAGGGCGCTCATCTTGGCTGACGCTGGCCAAGCCCACTCCCACGATTCATGTTTCTGTCAGATCTACGTCTGTCTTGAGTCTGTGTGATGTGAACGGTTGCCAAGGAGAGAGTCCACGTGCGATTACGCCAGAGGATCAATTGACTATCGCCATTTTCGCGCCGCCTCACTTAACGAGTCGAGGGACAAGGTAGAAAGGCATGTCAAATGCTTCCTTTGACGCCTCTGCCGATATCCTTCCAGGTGTCGCTTGCGCTGGCTTCTTTTACCACGTGCGTAGGACGAGAATCACTTCCCTCTCTGGTAACGATCGTTCCAGCTGCCACGCGAGCAATCAAGGCCTGCTGCAGTTTCGTGTCACGTCTTGTGCATGGTAGCGGCCTGCTTTACTTTGCTTTTCTTTTCTCAGTCTAACTAGGTAAACACCAAACCAAACGCCACAACAACGGAAAACTGAAGGATCAAGTTATCCGGAGAGCTATACATCATGGTGCATGCTATATGCCACGTTTTTGATACCAGCCAAGATGGTGTTTTGGTCTAGACTTTGTTCGATCCTTCTATAACGACTTTGCTAAGCCTCAGTAAGCACCCTTACACACTCAGGCCCTGTAATTGTATCGTATTGTGTTGTATCGTGCCATTCTGACGCGCACCAACGGCGCAGTCCACTCATCCTTGTCGTCGCAACCTTGGGACCCCAGATTGTCTTTGCTTTTTCCCTTCTTTATCCCACCCGATTGAATGGCAGAATGATCTGGACCATTGCTTTTGCCGTCCCCGCAACGGTAGGTAAATGTTACTCGTTCGACAATCTGGTTCCAATAGATTTCTCACAATGCCCCAGATTTCTGGGGTCGCAAAAACTGGGGTAGTTGTCAGTCTTCTGGGGGGTTTCTTGCTCATAAGCTATCGGTTTTCCTTGTCCTTGTACAGCCCTCAAAGAACCAAGTAGCTTCAGGCAACGACATGGAACGTACTAAACGCAATCCTCCTGTATGCGGACAGGCCGTCACGCTCGTCGACTAGTGTCCATACTGATGTATCGTTCAGATTAAAACAAAGGGCGCATTCTAGCGTCTCGTTTAGCCTTCCCGGCTAAAATCTATCTCTTGATAGCCCTGAACCAATCCATGCAGGAACGGCAGTTTGTTTTCTAAGCCCTACCAAAGAAACCATGCCGGGCAGCTACTCAATATAGTAAGGTCAGGCACTCATAGACTTTTTAGGTCACTCTTTGTCTACGGACTTTTGTCTGGACAAGGACGAGCCTAGGTGGGCATTGAAGTCATCTCTAGTTCCAAGATTAGCAGCATTGGGAATGCCCCTTTTCTGCCTTGGTTTTGTTGCTGTGCCCTTTGTCGCAAGGAGATAGTGCCAAGCTGTTTGAAGGAGTTCTAGGCTCGCGAGCCAGGAACTTCAGATTAAAGCGACTGGCAGGCAGGGTTAGTTAGACTCCGCGTCCCATCAAGGGCCCTGGGCATATCCTGGTTGTCCAACAACTATCCTTCAAACTCTGTTTACCCTTTAAATCCTTCCGACAGTACATGCAACGCTGTCCCTGACCGGGATGCCCTCTCTTGTCACCTGGCCAAAGGCTATATCACCGAGTACTATAGTTCTCATGGTACCTGGTCAAGAAATCATCGTGCGCGCAAACTAACGGCTCAACGCCTCTTTGCATGTAAGACCTATTCCCAATGCAGCGCCACACTACCATATGTTGATGCGAACGACTTGCGTCACATAGTCGAGCTACAGAAGTAAGAACTCGATTAATCGTACTTGATCATGCTAGCATCTTGTTTTTGCGTTCCTTGCGTTAGATCGGAGTGTGCTTCTTGCGATAATGCGCCCTTGTAAGTTAGTTTGTTGCCGTAGGTAGTCCCTGCGTAACTTCACTTCAAACTTGAGATAAGTTCCGACGTTTGCCAACCTTAGACCTTACGTTTCTCAAACTTGTCCTAATTACTTCTCGAAAATATGGTTTAGTTTATTTGCTAACCTGTTGGACAAAGGCCCGACCTGTTTAGCGATTGGAAAAGGTTGCGTGGCGAGCCTTAAGCTAGATCACCATATACTGACTTGCCACATGCCGCGATACCAGGAGGCCGGGTTCGTCGTCGTTGGAATGAGAGGCATCTGTTAGTTTAGCTGCTTAGACCTCTGAATTTTCATGACTTTGAATCAGTTGAGCGACATCGCCGAGAATTACTCTTGCTAGAGCCTTGCCGGACGATTTGGGTGTGCTTGCTTTCGTCAATAGGCATGGCTGCATTCGCCTGGAATAGTCCATGAGACTTCGTTTCCCCCTTTAGATAAAAGAACTTATCATTCGTGCTATATTCTATAGGAATAAATCTAGGATCTCCATCGTGACTGTATCTACATTCTGTAATTTTGCAGTCTCAAGGTGGTTGTGTCGCAACAGCAGCAAGCTGGCAAACTGAAAGGGGCAAACTACCTTCTGAGCAGTGCCCGATCTCTGTTCCTATATACTTCAAAGTGAAGGCGACATGATATAGGAAATGCCCAGTGTGTCTTCATCCATAAAGCTGCCTATACGCCTGCGAGAGGAATACCAAGCAAGTGGAAGCCAGGACGATGGGGAAAGGCGGGTATGAAAGAACACCTACGCTTTTTACAAACCGAGACCAAGGAAATAAATTATATTTTGCTATCTTAACAAAGGCCGTCATGAGGTCAACCCGGGGAAGTAAATAATGGACTGGGGAACAAACGAAGGGTGCTCATGGTTGTGGGTTGGTGCAGCCGTGGTCCGCAAACTTCACCACGAACAAGAGCTATAGTTGCCAGGAAGTTCTACACATATGTCCGCTTCTTGAAGGATTGTATATAGCAATGCCTGCCAGTATTTGGCTGTTTCTTCCAGCTGATCATCAGTGACCGCATGGTTCAACCAAGAGTAACCTTTCAGGTGCGTAACCTCGACACCACCGACATGTCAACCCCAATATCATACTTGCGGCCAAACAATAAGGCGGTGGATATAAAATAAAAAGGTTTTAACTGTTTTTTTTTTTTTTTCTTTCTTTCTTTCCCCCTCTTTCTTCCAGCCCAGCTTGACTGCGGTCCATAGACAGCAAACCCAAACAAAAGAGGCCAGACAACCCCACAAAGCTTTGGGACAAGTAAAGCAATAAGACCATTGGGTATATACTCAATGTGAATATAAACGGTAAAAGTAAAATCTGGACAGATGCCATGTCCCTCTGAGAACGCAATCTGATACAAAGAGAGGCTGTAGGTCATCCTCCTTCAAATACGTTGCCTGTGGCTGCCTTGTCATTCATAACTCCTCATGTAATGTGGCTCCTCTTATTTGGGATGTCTTTATAGTATAGATTCACTGAAGATAGCATGCCTCATCCGACTATTTATTCGAAGGTGGACATTATGCCTTCTGACTTCGTCTCATCATCGTTGGATATCTCACATATCGTCATCTGAAACTACTGAAACGACTTGATACTGAAATATCGACAACTAAAAATGCCTAGACACCCCAAATCTCCCAAGGAATCATCTGATTACTTCTCTGACTCTTCAGATGACAAGAACTCCAAGCAAAGAGACTCAACTCACCAAACGCACCAAGGCCAGAAGCACAGCGAATGCCTTGGTTTAGATGAAGATGGAGATGTGCCAATCATCTCCGAATTTGCAAACACTACTCAACCTCAACACGACCAACAACCTAGACAGCATCTACAAACCCGCAAGTCGATTCGGAAGGAAGTAAGAGCCATCCACAAAAAGATCTTCGATAAAACAAGGACTGCTCCTAACGTACAAGAGTTCTGCTCCCTGGTTGGCGACTTATATGCTCAAATGATCGAGTGTGCCTTGGGCGTGTGCGATGCGGAGGACGCAGACAATATGGACTGGCAGCCGGAACCAACGACACCTGTGTATCTGGTTCGAATGACTGAAGAGTTATCCTCTTATCCTGATGGAGCGGTGGTTAGACCCTGGGAGGCGGCGGACAGAGACTGTGTCTGATGTACAACACTTCGAGTTATGTAATATCAACACTTAGATGTTGAAACTTGGGAATAATAGAGTGCAGTTGGTGATATACCACCAATAATTGTACATCTTAACATCAGTTAGCAACGCGCTTTTGCCGAAGCCATAAGCACGGTTTATTAACTCTCTCACTGCCACGGTGGGTTTTGTAACAATGACCTTGCATAACTCAAAGAACAATTTCATCCGTCTGAGATCATAAAAGAAGCTAAATCCTGACTATCGTCGTCCGATAAGCTATGTTTGTGGTTTAAAAGTCGAGTATTGTAGAGTCATTGACTGGCTCATTTAACCCTTCCTTTTAGAACTCTCTGCTCCAAGGCGACTTTCGGTCGACGAGGAAGTAACACATAATCAGCGCAGAAGACTCCAAGGGCACCAGGGTCTGCAAGAAGCCGAAATGTCCTCAGTTTATCACCAGACGTTGTCATCAGGGGCATTACTGCCATCGTCTGCATCAATGCGACTATAGGCACGATGATCCTTATATTAGGGTTCGCAAACCCGTCAAGCACTCTGAACCCACCGGATGCAGTTGAAGCACCTCAGCCGGTCCGTAGCAAGGTGATGATCATCAAGTCGACAAAGAACAATAACGGCAAGAACAACATGACTTGGCGATGCATCAGCCAAAGTATACCAGTCGGCAAATCCAAGATGAATGGATAGTTGGGAGAGAAGCGGCCCGTTACGACCGAGACCAAGCCAAGAACCAAGAGCAAATGGATGTTCTGGGCCAAACAACAACGCACTGACGCTGTTGAGACGAAGCAACTTCTCGAGACGCCTCAGTCTGGAGATAAGCTTGTGGACAAGAGTAGCTCAGAATCCCAATCTGGCATCTTCGAATGGCTCGGTAAGAAACCGCTCCCACTTCAGTCGGCTACAACACTGAAGTGCTTGTTTGAAGAAGAGTAACTGAAGCACCGCGTTGCCAATGATGTAGTTTTGACCAAGTTTGCGCACCCAGAAAACAAGGAGATAGGTTGCATTGTGATAGAGGACTCATAGTTCTCTTCCTATATAGTTTACAGCATCTTTAATGAGATGTAATTATTTCCCTTGAATGCCAGAAAAGCCATCTCGGTGCTACTTCATGTGTTGAGGACGGAAGATATCGTATATAAGAATACAAGGTATGTTACTAGCACTACTCATTTGATACATTCTGTGACTTATTGACGCCCCATGATAATGCACCACGGCACCTCTTCGGAAATTGAAGGCATACTACACCCAGATCTAAACACTGTGAGGGGTTCAGTCGGCTCAAACAAGATGGATGTCTCAGGTCGGAGATGAAGAAAGAGAAGTGGAAACTTACAGCACCGATGTAACACTTATTATGGTTCTCGAAGTGATAGCTGTGTCAAGAATCTTGTTCGAGACTAATCTTCCAATCCTGAAAGTTCAAGGTGCACGTCATCCTGGAAGTGGTGTTATTATCTCTTCCTCATGAATAAGGGCCGTATCGCAGAGCCGCATGGCTACAGTACAACAGCAGCACTGCATCTCGCACTGCAGTGCTATTTTACGAACAAGACTTCCCATTCATGGAATCTGAAGATTCGTGAACTGCTGTATGACGTCGGGGACGGTTCGGCGGGACGATCCCCCACGAGGAGGGTTGGTTGGTCGGTTTAATGCACGGTAGAAAGCGGCCTTGGTGCGGGTTGGCTAATTAACGTGGGGAAGTATGTTTTGCATGTGGTTTTGATGTGATGGGTTGGGCTGGGTTGGACGCTTTCGTCTGGTGATTGTACTGTGCTGATATGGTGTAGCTGTGAGGCGTGAGTTGAGGTTGAGTCCCTTGGGGCTGGATATCTCGACAGCTGCTCCGTTAGAACCTTGATAGCTGCGCTCTGAAGATTCAGACCATATCAAAACAGCCCATCCATCAGCTTAGGCTTCAACAGAACTAATCCTTCAATGCAAATGCCGTGGTCGGTTACTCTTATAAATAGCACACGATGTGCACATTCACACTCGCACTCACCTTATCCCGTCCCGTCCCAGCCTTACGAAATGAGAGGGTGCTCCCTGTTAGTAAAACCCCTTGGTCATCCACCTTTCCACATTGGCAGATTGGCAGATTGGCAGATTGTATTTTTTCTACTACTGTAGAATGTGCATATTGTCTCAAGCGGTGGAAAATCACCCAATCACTCGTAGATATAGCTCTCCACTCTAAGCTGTCAGCATCAGCTTGATTTTGTAATTTGCAAAAAAGAACCGTCACTAAAACAAGAAAAGCAAAAAGACAAGACAAGACAGTCTTTGCTTTGCCTCTGTGGCACGACAACGCAAATGACGACGACGCGATAAGTCGGCTCGACTCGACTCGACTTGACTTGACTTGACTTGACTTGGCGAAATCACGCCCGAGTCGAGATGAAACCAGAATCACAAACACGGGGAGTCACATGCCTCTCTTCTCGGCCGCTTCATGCACACTCCCCCCTCTTTTGGGCGAACCGAGGGGGCATCCTGGATCGCGTCAAAGTACCGGTACATGCTCCCAATAGCCCGTCGCTAAACGATAGCCCTACCCTGGTGGATCTCCCCGCGAGGCTCGTCCCGAACCCTCTCCTCTCCTCTCGTGGCCCACCGTTGGATCATCAGGCCCCGCCGTTTGCGGGAACTACTGGAGCCATCAAATAAATGGTGGGGACAAATTGTCCAGAAAACGCTCATGACAGAACTGAGAGCTCAACAGGGTTATTTATACCTCCCTATGAACATCAACGCCGACACCGCAAAACACCGTTCGAGGCATCATATATGACAGATACTCACCCCAACTATTTCAAGTACGCCTTGCAACTAACATTCCAACAGTCCATAGATTCCCTATCATGTGCACCCTCAGGTATCTTTTACTCGACAACCTACATGCCCCTTTCCAACAGTCTATAAGAACCAGCAATCCTTGTCCCTCCTAAAAATCCATGGGTATATCCACATGCAGTACCTCCTTTCTCAGTCAAACAAGAACGGGGTATATCACACCTCACAACCACCCACACTAACAACGCAATGACCAGGCTTCCCAAATCCCTAAACAAAAACAAACTAAGGAATTCCTTGCTGACCTAGGCCGTTGCCTAGTTCTGTTTTGCACCAGACTGGAGCTGGTATGTACTGTTTCCTACCCAAATTTGATGCAGTAATAGAAACCATTGACCAACAGAAAATAATCCAGAACCATTTTAACAAATGAATCAGACAAAGGGAAAAACAAGAAAGAGAAAAGCTAGAAGCAAAAGAAAAGGATGGCGGTAGCAGGAATGCTAAATGTTGCCAGGTTCATTCCCAGGCAGAGTGTGCTACACTGCTCCGAGTGATATGACTCTGTCTGCCGCCGTGCATACCTGGCGTGTATGTTACTGCCCTCGAAAGCTGATGCGTCCCAACTCCCGATCCATCATTAGAGTGCTCACTAGTCACCAGGTTCATCATTCCATCTGGCAAGTCTGCACCCTGATCGTTCCACCAATAACGCAGCACGTCACTCTGCCAACGATCAAGATCACGGATTTTGAGCGCCCGGCTTCTGGTAAACGTCGTGTGGAGAAGGAGTACATTGACTGGTGACAGACGAAGCTGATGTAGGAGCCAACGATTGATAAAGTCCCCTTTCCCACCCTCTCCGTGGTCCACCATTAGTTGATCAATAGCGTACTCCTTAGATGCAAGCTGCATGCGACTTGTTTTCGTCGGATCAGTTTTCGGTAACGCTGCTGCTGCCTTGAGTGCCCCACGGGATGTCAAAGGGCTTCCTTGGGCCATAATGTGTTCAGGTTGGCTTAGGAGAGTAGGGAACGTAGGATGAGCAAGACTCGACCGGCTGCGCAGTATTACAGGGGCGTCGTCGAGTTCAATATCTTCATATCCATTCTCAGGGTATAAAAGATAAGCAACTCGCGCTGACAAATGCTTCTGCATGACCCCCTTTTCCTCACACAGTTTCCGAAGACCCGCCACTTGCTTTTCCAGGCCGACGACGCTATTCCGCATTTGTTCTTCCTCGAGTGGGAACTCATCGAGGAATTCAATCTCAGCCTCATTAAGCTCCATTCCGGCTGCAGCCTTCATCTTCAACTCGTCTTCGTGTTGTTCCTTAAGAAACAGTAGCTCATCAAGCTCCTCCTTGGCGTTCTCAAGGTCACCAACTGCCGCCATGAGATCAACGTATAAAGGATGCAGATCCTCAGACGGACCGTCAGGAGAGATACCCATCAGATCATCTGGCATGTTCATGATGTTGCTCTGGTCATCCTTGGACTCATCCTCCGGGGGCCGTTGAAGAGGGATCGTTTGGCCGACCGCTAGTAAGCTAAAGAAGCGAATCTCCAGCTTGTTCAGCGTTTCCTCTTCTTCATCAAGCGTGACCTCGAGATCTTCATAGTCGTTTTCGGAGGCTTGGTACTCATTTCTCAGGCGCTGTAGATCTGCCAGGCGTCGCTCCAGTGTGCCAGGTGCTGCTCCCACTCGTCCTTGTTGAGCGACAAACATGGGGCGGATAACGCCCATGAACGCGTTGTCCGCATCGTCTCTTTTCCGACGCAAGTCTTTCAGTTTTTTTCTTTTCTTCGCCATCCGACTCTTGATATCGTTAAGCTTAACCCGCTGGTCCTTGAGTTTGGTCCAGAGTATCTCCAACGTATCCTCGGAGGGGGCAGAACCCTTCGAGATATGGCTCTTGTCGCCGCCAAGTGCTTCCAAAAGAGGGTCGAGGCTAGGATCCATATTCGATCGGTCTTTCGGCGCACGGTCTCGTTCATATTGAGAAATCCAAGTGGTTATGCGGTTCGTCATAGATGTCTTGCGATCCCTCCCTTGCAAGTTTAGACTGGACGCAGTTGGTAATAGGGGAGGAAACTGCCGCGAGTTTCTGAGGGCGAGAAAATCCTCATCAGATACAGAATCAGAAGTAGATGCCACATCATCAATCAATCGCGGGATGGTATAAGTCGAAGAATGGGATGTTGAAGTTGTGCCAACGAGGTCGGGTCGGGTCGGTAATTTCGGAGTAGCCACCTGACGGGTGCTGTGCGGTGGTCTGAGGTCAATGTACCCTTTTGGTGCCCTCGAATTAGGACTTTGAGGCCATCTCGGTGCATTGCTGGAAGCTTCAGGTGCAGAACCAAACGTCATTCGAGGGGGTGGCGCTGGTGAAATTTCTCGGGGTGGCTGTTGTTGAGGTGGTATTGTATTACGTTGATAGTTGGGAGATGACCACAAATTCAGTACAGGTGTTGAACGAAACATCATATTGCCGGGCGGAGGAGGCGGAGGTGGATATAATTTAGGGGGGGGATGATTTAATATGGGCGGAAACGGCTGCGATATCATGGCCGGAGGTTGAATATGAGATGGCGGCGGTGGTAGTGGAGGTGGTTGAGATGGGTGAAGGCCAGCTTCCCGTCGTGGAGGAGGTGGTGGTGGTGGTGGCGGACCCAACGTGTCCATGTCGAGTTTGCTGATAACACTGGCTTGTGTGGACGCAGCTTGGTATGAAAACACAGCATCATCGTGCTCGGTGGCATCAGACATGGGCGCGCTCCTCGAGGTATGAGGAGAGGACGGCAGAGTATGGAGAGCCAGGGAACGACCCTCGCCCTCAACCTGGGCTGGGGCACGGGGATGGACATGAGCCCCAGGTACAGGAACGGGCGAGGTATGAGGGTATTGGTGATGCGGATTTTGGTGGATTCGGGCGTAGCTCGAGTGGTTGTGGTACACTGCGGCATCCATCGACGTACGTAAGATCAACAGAGCTAGGGGAAAGAGACGAACTCATGGGAACTGGAGGCGGCTTATCCATTTCTCTAGTGACCTGACGAGACGATCAATGCCGAGTCGACCGTTGAGGCTCTTGGTTCTTGCAGAGAAGGCGACAAGATACGGACGCGAAAGGAGGAAAAAAGGGAGATGACGGGGAAATGACTGTCAGTCAAGCAAGGGTTTGCTTTTTCCCTTTGAATTGATGAGTCTGGCGGCTGATTGCACGTTGGGAATGGAAGGTAACACACAAGGTTCAGGTTCTAGGGGAAAGATCCCGGTGTCTAGGGGCCTCGGCCACTAAAAATTAGCGCCTAAATTTGAGGGAATGCATGTGGGAGCTGTCGATTTATCCATTGGCGACTAGCATAAGGCAGGCGACGACAGTATTTGTTATCTCATGATCAGTGTTGACCAAATAAAACGTGACAGCAGAGCGTGGGAGGGGAAACAATGAGTCTCCTCACGTTTATGCAGAAACGTTGGCCAGTGAAAGTTGGCTCCGTCAGACATACGGAGGCGTACTAGGGGCTTTTAAGGCAGCCCCCCGACGTAGCGTATGCAACCTGTTTTTGATAGCAACATGAAGACTTGCGTATACCATCCTTTACGGGGACGAGTACGTTCTTAATGCTATTCTATAAAACGTCAACAGTACCTGTGAGTTCACTTTAAGGGCGCCTCTTACGCCTCACGTCGCTGGTCGAATGCTTTGAGGCCCTCTGCTAATCGCTGTGTAGCGGCGTCGGTAAACGCTCAACTAGTTACGGATAGACACTGTGCTATTTCCACCGGCTCATCCTTCTATTGGATCCAATGCAACTAGAGCCTCGTCGTTGTAACTCTACTTCGACACCAACAACTACACCCTGCAGTCATTCCCGATGGACGCCTTCTAAAATCGCTCACTCCCCCCCAATTCGTGGGTTGATCCAATACGCTCTCGGCTCTTTGCATATTGCCCATGTCTTTCCGTCTTGCACTTTGTATCCGGAGGGGCGTGGCCTTCTCTTCGGTGCCTGTTCAAGATGAGATGCCCATATCACAGCTCTCAAGAGCCCACAACTTGGCGCCTTTACTGGGGTTATCTAAGACGGAGCCGCCTCTACTTGTTTGAGTCTCTTCCATTACCACTTTCTCGACCTTCTGCCGGTACAGAGAAGAGCTAGCTAAGGGTCTCGTCATGCGAGTTTGCATGTCGACTCCTCCTAGAAACCCCTCCATGAGTCCACCTCCTCCACTTGTTGCATCCATCCCCACTCGTCTCTCGTTCTGTTACTCGCTGGCTGATGCGCGACATTAAAGAAATGCTGGACTGCATTGTCAAAAGCGACTGATAAGCTACGGTTGCCGCTCAGTTGTCCACCCTTTGAGCCCTCCGGTTCTATCTCTTGTTTTCCGTCCTTCAAGGCTGACGGGACTGGGAGAATTGTTGTGACTCAAGCCCGTTGACACCAGGCTGCACGCCATTTGCTCGACGCAGTGTTACAGCTCCTGCAGCCAAGCTGTTATTCCTGCGCTTCTCATTGCTAGCCTTTTCTTACCATCATCGCGTATGGTGCGGGCAGATGCCGGTGTTTCTGCTGTACCACCATCTCAACCAACCCGCCTTCAGCAGCTATCCCGACTTCTGGTTCACCAGCAAGACCACCACGAGAAACGCACGAGATACCCATCCAGCATATTTCATGCACCTCTGGAGCGATAATCCTAGTTTTGGCGGCATAATCTGACCTACTTACCCCGACGTACATACGCCACAGGCAGCAAATCCTTACCAGACACTGGTCGACCTCACCCAGATACAGAAGGACAGGAAAGCACCAAAAGCAAAGACGAGACAGTAGTCCCCACGAAATCTGTCGAGTGTTGCCATCTACAACAATCCCATTTAGTCCCGATCTTCGCCAACGCACCCCAAGAAACCCAACGAGGGTCCTGATCTCTGTCCTCGTGCAACCAAGCCGCAACTCCCTTGTCCGATTTACACCCCGAATGAAAAGCTGAGCCGCATTTCTTGTTAGCTAGCTAACTTATCGATTTACGACCCCACTGCGTTGCTTCTGACTCTCGTTCATTTCTACAAAAGCCCCCAACCTACCATCTTCTCGCCTCTTGGTACTTCCCGGCTTGAACGTTCAAAGCCTTGGGTTTTGAACGAAAGCGAACTCTGGGTGTCTCGAGGTCACGGGCCTCGAGCTTCGACATCAGCCACTGCCTATCGATCACATACTGCAAAGCCAGGC
>JAPERM010000109.1:0-47972 GCA_030411635.1 Fusarium sp. MBC 119
CTATTATATAATATAAGTAAAGCAGAGTTAAGCTAATATCCTAGAGTGTAAATAGTAAAAGTATAACAATCTGACTCAGTGAGATATTCCATATCTCATTTGCTTCGTCTACTAACAGCTTTAGATACCCTTACGTATTTAATATAAGTTTGCTAGTTAAGCACTTACTAATCTATTATAAGCCTAGATCGAGACTTAAGGGCTTAACATGTAGGGAAGCCATGATTTATTATTGTACGGGAATAGATCACCTCTTGTACACATGTATACTATTAGCTCTTGACCAAGCCACTGAGATAAGCCGAGTTACTATAAGGTGAGAGATTGCGGTGATGTTCGACAAGGACAAGGCTTGTAGTTTTCCATGCTCTCTTCGTAGCCAGAGCTTGCCATGGATGGTATCTAAAAGACTAGCTCCTTACTTTTCATGACCGATTCGCTCCACCTTTGGTTTGGATGTTCACTCCACCTTTCCACCCGGTCTCCTTTCTAGTCACTGCTTGGCGCGATTAGCTCTAAATGCTAGCTAAGTGACAATTCGTTTCTCAATCTCGATTCAGGTTCAAAAGTACAAAGAACTTACCAAAACCGCCTCATTTCACCAATTTAGCTGTCCACCTCAAACACATCCGCGACCCTAGCAAGGTCAGCAACCGTGGTGATATCAGCTACCTCACCCAGCAATCTGAGCCGTTCACTCGTGGACTCCAAGCAAAGTTTATAGCTATTCGGGGTCACGTAACTCCTTCAGTTAGAGAGAACTGGGCGTGCCATAGAATGTGTATGATGCGCCGGATCGATGTATTTTGAGCTGGCGCTGATGAGCAAGACGCTTATCAATCTGGAGACTAAGGTTGAAAGTCGTGTTATTGTTGGGTGCAAATTTGGGTCATCAAACTTGTCAGATTGATCGAGTGAAATATGAATGATATCCTTCTTCCGACACTCTGTGGGGCAAAAATGGTTAGTAGTTGAGCTCGACATTCGATTTCTTCACTGCAGGACCTTCTGAGGGCTCGGGAAGTATCAGTTTAGACAGTCACAATTAAACCTCAGCCTAAACTAGTCAATATGATGATTGTTCGGTGCAGACGTAAGACAAACATAGCGAGATAATAAACAGCCCAGCACCCAGCAATTGACTTGCGTTCTCGATTGTCCCAAGCATAATTCCAGCCGCGCATGAACTTTTTTGTTGCTTTAGGGTAGGGGTCCAGCTTTTTAAACACCAGTCACATCCCCGCAAATTGGATCAGTGTGTTCCCGCCTCTAACCGCGATAGGGAAATGTATCTTATCTGATCGTTTCCCTTGATCTACCAGGAGCGGATTAACCCGAGAAAATGTTCCCATTGGTGTTTGGGATTTAGAACCGCTGGCCTGGGCCGCTGCGTTTTTGAAGTGATTTATCCAAGCGCATCAGAGATCTACCCTTACCAGAATGGGGCTCAGTACTGAGATAACGGTCGTTGAGGAATGCGTGAGTATTGAGACAGCCGATCAAAGGGGGGACGGCCCGAGAGGCCGGCTGAGACACGAGTGAAGTGCCCCAGGCACCATCAAAGAAGGCTGTAAAACATTGATTCTACCCAGGACTGACCAATCGACCTCGTTTCAACCTCGAAGGCGGCGTTAGCTGCGAGCACATCAATCCTTCATGCATGCAATCACCAATAACCTATGAATGTGTTATGTGGAGTAGTTCACTGATATCATTGACATACTGCACACGGTGCGCCGTGCCTTTGCTGAAACATCAAGGCAAGGTCAGATTTCTGATCTGACTTTCTTTTGTAACTTGGTAGGTATCTCCGCTTTGTGTGAACGTGTAAGCCTATCAGCTTGCATTGCTAAGATTACGCGGCGGGTCATCGAGTAGATGTGACGTCAAGCAGACCATTCCCCTCAGCGGTTAGCTCGCCCTGCCCGCCTGATCTGGAACGATTGGATATGACCTTCTGGGAAGAAACATTGTTGGCTGCACCGCTCACTTTAGCCGCATATTCTGTTTTGCTAATTTGAACTGAGTCGCGCCCTCGTTACTTGGTCTTACTACGTACGCCCGGTGCCACTAAAATTAGGAAGTGCGTTTCAAGCCACAGCGCCTAGCTCCTGTGTACATTGGCAGCCTGATTGTTTCAACGTGATTGTCGATTATGTATGTAAACTCTTTGCGGGTTATGTAGTCTCCTCCAACCTACTTTTCTCTCTCAGAATCTCACCGTTTCCTCGTCTCCTCCTGCATCGTGCAACGATATCTCATAGCAGGAGATCCATCTTGACCCGGATCTTGATATTATTTTACGCCCTTTTTGGTTTCAATCCAGTCTGTACTCATCATTTCCCACAATGGCCTCTTTGCTGGACGGCCAGCTTACTGCTCTACCCCTTGTACTTGTGACGACCATCTTCACTTACTACTGGCTATATGGTTCACGCACTCCGCCTGCAACTGAGAGAGCCCAGCCGTCTGGGATGCGATGGATTACATTTCGAATCTCTGACGTACCAGCGGAGTGGGACAAGAATCGCTTGGAATCCTTCTTGGCCGATCAAAAAGATCTTATTGGCCCAGTCATTGAATCTCTAACACTAGATATCGACGGACGGTATAGTGTAGGTATAGTCACCTTCCAGGACGTCCGCAGAGAGTTCTAGAATAATTAATCCTGGAAAATCCCTCTCGATAGAGCCCCGGGGGACCAATCTCTAGGTCACTGATACTTAATACTTGACGATGCATTCCTTAGTATTACACCACTTTATAGCCCACCTTCGGAGTTTCATAAGGTTGAGTAAGTAGACTGACTATGAGGGAAGTTATCTGACTAATAAAGCCAGTATCATCGCAATATCTGGTCTTAGCGGTCATGCCTTTAGGTCCTTTAAAGAGAGAGGCGGAAATTATATATGGCTATAAGACTTGCTACCTTATGATCTTATTTCCGGAGATATAGCTAAACTAATGGCTCAAATAATGACTTATAGCTATGAGTTAAGAATTGCGAATAATAATAATTTCTAAACCCTAGATGACCTAGCAATATCATTTCATGCTAGTTTACTTACCTTAGCTCATACTTCAACCACCAGATCAACAACTAGACTGATTATCTTCATTGCTCACAGCCTGGGTGGGCTTATTGTCAAGCAGGTGAGTTTATTAAAGCTAGGTTCTATTTGCTATTCCATTTATAAGAGCCTAATATACAAGCTAGATACTAATAACCTTATCTAAGTCAAAGACTAAGGATAATTCTAAGCTTATTAATTCTGTGTATGGCATTATGTTTTTTAGGGTTCTATATAATAGGATAGATATATCCTCTCTTATTCTAATAGTTATAGATAGGCTAAATCGTTTCTTAGTAGAATTAATTAGCTATATTAACCCTTAGAATTTAATTATTTAATAACGCGAATTTTATATTGTATTAGGGGAGGAAAATAACTCTAAGATTATTTACTTCTATAAAACAAAAAAGTCGCTAATTATATAAAAGGTATGTCTATTGTTAGATATCTTGGTACTAAGTAACTGACTTTGAACTAGGATAAGAATAGTTAATAGATAATATCTAGGCTAAAAGTATATCTTATTACTAAGTTATTAGCTATATATTGTTGTATGTGGGAAAGCAGCTCTGAATATATATGCGCTATTGCTTATATATATTCTGATATTATTAAATTCGGGCTGCGTGACTATGAGTATGATAGAGCTTGGGTAAGGCTTAGAGGCCTTGCTTAGAGAGCACTGGCGGCGCAACGTGGGAAATAGAGCACTAGTTTAAGGTATATGTATTAATTATTTAGTAGTTTATAACAAAACTAAACGTATTTAGTTCTTATACTATATACTGAAAATCCAGATTTTATTGATCGACTAAATATTCTTAGAAAACTTCGATCATAACTTGGTTCCTATGAACATAACGGTGCTACGAACACGTAACTGAGGGTGTCGCTACACGGACTTGGGGGTGTTGGGTATGTTTCTTTTCTAAACTGTATACACTATTCCGGTCCTGACTTCGTGCAGCAAAACACAAATCGCTTTAGCCTATGTCTATTGGCTCCGAGAGGAGTACCCGGATGTATCCGTATTCTAGATTCATATAAATAATGAATAGCGTTTCCGCTAGAGCTACGCCTCCATTGCTGAAGAATGTGACATCCCTGGCCGAGAAGATCCGGGTAATGACCAATTAGAGCTTATAAAAGCATGGCTAGAAAACAGCTTTAAGGGCTGGTAGCTTATAGTTATCGACAATGCTGATGATACGTAGCTATTCTTCTAGCTATAGCAAGAGCCTATGTATCCATTACACAGAAGATTAAGCCGTTATATTCCTGACTGCACTTAGGGGTCAATTCTAGCAACCATAAGAAATAGAACAGCCGGCTTTAGACTTACTAGAAGGGAGATGCCAATCGAGGTCAGCAGCATGACTAATGAGGAGGCAAAGCAATTAATCTGCAATAAACTGAAAAGCCACAATATCTCCAAAGACGAAACGTCAGGGCTCGCGACTCGGCTGGAATTCCTACCCCTGGCAATTATTCAGGCAACGTCCTTTATCCACGAAAATGGCATATCGATCAACGACTATATACAGCTAATAGACAAGAGCGATACCACTTTAGTCGAAAGTCTAACCATGCCATTCGAAAGCATAAGAGACTCGGATACGCCACATACGGTCATAGTGGCATGGATTATTTCGTTTGAGCAGATTAAGTAATAGAATAAACTTACGGGCGAAATCTTATCTTTAATTAGCCTATTCGATCGCCAGGCCATTCCGAAATTATTTATCGCGGATTACTAGTATAAGAACTAAGTGCCCAAGGAGGCTAAACTTTCATAAGAATTAGAGATCACAAAGGCGCTAGGTATACTCAAATCCTTCTGCTTCGTATCAGAGGGTAAGGATTAGATATTAGATATACACCGGCTAGTCCAAATAGTGGCCCGCAAATGGCTTACCTATAAGGATAAGATAAACAAGTTCTTACAGCACGCTCTCAAGACCGTATCAGATATCTACCCTTTTAGAAAGTTTAAGACTTAAGAAGTTTACCTTAAGTATCTTCCACATACTTACGCCATACTCAAAAATAATAATATTAGTTCGAAAGAAGGGTTAGAAGCAAAAGCGCGCCTTTTATATCATCTAGTAGGATACTTCTACTATAAAGGGCATTAAAAGAAAGCTAAGCAATACTAGGTCGAAGCGATAAAGCTAAGGATAGAGGTTCTAGGAGAGACATATCCTTCTACTTTAAACAGCAAAGCCAACCTAGCAGTTTTATATAGGGACCAGAAATACTAGAAGAAAGCAGAAGAGCTTCAGGTTGAGTTACTAGAGATACAAACAAAGGAGCTGGTAGCGGATCATGTTGAGACGCTGGCCAGTCTGGCTAATCTAGCATCTATATACCGGAACCAGGGATATGCGAAAAAAGCAGAAGAGCTTGAGGTGGAGGTAATAAAGAGAAACCAGAGAGTGCTAGGAATGGACCATCCCTTTACACTAACTACTATAGCTAACCTGGCATCTATATACGGGGACCAGGGACGCTGGAGAGAAGCGGAAGAGCTCTTGGTTGATGAGATAAAGGTAACCAAGAGGGTGTTGAAAGAGGACCATCCGGATACACTGACAAGCATGGCTAATCTAGCTATTGCCTGGAAGCGTACCGGGCGGACCGAAGAAGCTGTGGTTCTTATGCGGGAATGCAGAGACAAGAGACAGCAAGTCCTTGGTTCAGACCATCCGCATACGATATCATCGATCGAACATCTCGCTGACTGGGAGAATAAAAGGAATTAGCTGGATAGGGGTAGATTTGGGTAGTTTATATGAACGAAATCTTAACATGATTAGAGTCGGAAGCACTCGCTTGATATGTTACGGTAATTTGACATAGTGAGCTATTGCTTTTCCGAGGGTGTCTCGACCGATAGCATTCCTCGTGGTTTCAGGATGTCTGTACTAGGGGCCTCGTGTTTACACCCTAAAAAGTTGGGGTACTAGAAGATTGTGGCGATATGTTGGCAGGCCAAGATGGATGGCTATAACTATTCGTGGGTAGATAAAGCTTTTAGACCCTTTATGCGGGTGTTGTAAGGCGGCCGTAGCAGATGCTCCCAGTGTAAACTTTCATGGTGGTAAGGTAGCACTTTCGAAATTTAAAGTTTTTTTGTTATACTATACATATCTGTTACTTCTGTGAGTTCTTTGGCTAGAAGACCACTATCAATCTATAGTTTGCTCTATAGCCTCCCCTAAAGTAAAGGAAGCCGGCTTTGATAATAACAATTAACACGGTTCTTTTCCATCTCGGCGGCATTATGACTCAATGCCCACAAAATTGCCTTTCAAGCTGCAGCGCAGCAAAGTTAGTACCGTATATAACTCCTTCTTCCGATTATAAAGGCCTGCTCTTCCTCCCTTGAGATAACCCGGCTCAATAACAAAGATCATAACAAAGCTAGAAAACCACATGAGCATTTTACGTACGTGGCTCTGTTGCCAAGAGAAAACAGTGGCATACGTAAATACCTTCACGTAAACCCCGTTGGGTCTTCTAAAACCGCAGCAAAAGACCAGGGTTAGAACTGAGTCTACTGACGAGGTGGTCCAAATACAAAGCTCTAGTTGCGAAGCTTTTAGATCTAACTCCGAGCATGGGGTCTACGCTCAGGATAGAGTGCATTGATTGGACAAAAGGGCTGTGATACGGCTTTGTAGTGGATATTCAAGCTTTTTAGATTTTAAAGGTTGATCGTAGCAAAATGTCTCTTCCATCAACAATGAGATCGCGATTGAAGGTACGCCAACGACCAGTCAAGAGACGGAAAACACAAAAACACATAGACTTGAATTCCACCAACGCACTTTCTGCCCTAACAAGGTTGGCTGATGGCTTCGTCAATAAAAGATGTATTGCCCCGGTATGGCCGTCAAGATCAGTGATGAGGAATGGCATTGCTATGGCGAAATTGTATTAACCCACCCTGTACTTGCCGGACTTCCGGCCCGTGATTCGGGCCTCGCGGACAAACAGGTACAGAATAACATCGTCTCAATCTTAGATACTTAATAGATATCACCCCCACGACTCACGAAACACGCTCCAGGAAAGGTGCAAACCGCTAGTAAAGACCTAATGATTATAATTGAGTCGGTTTCGGGGATGTAATCATGGCCAAAGTTAGTCGAACCGATAGCGACCAGATGTTAGTACACACTCCAAACACGGCAGATCAGAGCCCTGTTGGAGCCGCCAGCCAATGTCTGGCCATTCGCTGACACGCCGCGTCCTTGCAGCCAGACTGCGATACACCAAGGGTACTTATCATCATCTAGCTCTCAGGGGGTGTGTTCCCCTCAACTAGCGGTACATTGACTTTTGACACCGCGATGTATGCCAAAGGAGAGGCAAAAAAATGGTTTTGATGAGTCTGTTCTCTTTTTTGGCAAAAGTGAAGCGATTTTATTCTGCAGAAGAGTTAAAAAACATACAACAGCGGGGATTCGCTGGTCGTCACCGACCCAACTACTAATCCGCCGGTTAGTGGCTTGACTATGGGAGAGCGGACGGGATCCCGTATTTTCCACTACCTTTGGTCGTATGTGCTGTTGAAATCTCACGCTTCTGTATATAAGCAGCATGTTGCTGGTAATAACATGCCAGCACGGCGTTATATCGCATTTTGACGAGGTAGCGACTGACAATGCAAAGGATTGACTGGTGCGAGATGCAACCGAAAATGTTGAGGAATTTCAGAGAAAACAGAAAGAAGAAGGAAGCTTTTCTGAAAGATATGACTTTTTTTCATTATGAAAGAACAATTCCTTTCCTAGATTCGCTAATCTTTGCTAGGCCAGGAAATGACGCATCACAGAAGTAAATAGGCCTAATGGCGACTAGACTAATTAGCTATCTACGGTGGCATCTTGACACTAATGCAGGGGCGGTGGCCTAAATTAGGCTTAAAAACAAGCTAGCGGCACACTGAGAAAAATGGCAGCCGAGGTCTCCTGTACCTATTTCGAGGAAATATCTAGCCATTCATATTTAGGCTCTTCTGCACCTAGCATACAGGATCAGAAGAGAAAAGACATAATGGTGAATCGAACTCTTTTTCTTCAATTGTTGGCGAGTTTTTTGTCATTTTTAAACCATAAAATCGTCGGCTAGATGCGGCTTCGGTGATTGCTAAATGACTAAACAAGAATACAACAATCTTAGCGACATAGATATATATGCCAATCGTCCTCAAATAGAGGTGAAGATAGTCGATTCTTGCTAACGCTAACTCCCTTTAACATTCTAGACAGTGTGTAAAAGGCCGCAGAATCTTGAAATCCACATTTGATGATACAGTCTTCAATTCTTCCCAATTGAAAAGGCCCCGCAGGGAGAAGTCCCATGTTCGTTAGTGTGCGCTGCCACGATAGTGAGTTGAGCTGGCTGAGATAATTGGATCAGGTTACTCCTCCAAAAGGAAACGCGAGGAACCCATAGTTGCATGCTTCATACTCAGGCCAAGGGATATGTCTAGTCTGTCGCATCATGGTAGCAAAGGCTGAACTGGCTTTAACTCCCTGTTTCAGCCACCATTTGCTATCACCAACCTGATGTTCTGCCACGGAACATTGGGCTGCCTGTCACAATTTTGTCGTGTGCCATAGGCTAAGCCAGAAGGGCTTTCCAATAGTATGGTGCTCCAGTTAACGCCACGCGCTTAGGAACCAACTATATGAGCTCATGTATGACGCGTGGCTATAAAGTGTCAGGGGTTTTCGCTAAAATGTAAAGCTAAAATTCTTCTGATCATGCCAGAGGCTGTCACAGGGATGTTTCATTGGACACTTAGCCCAAAACACTTTTTCAGCTCGTGGAGGCATTAGCCCAATCAGCCTTGACTCCCCATGTAACTGGCGGTCTAGACCGCACGGGAGCGGTAGACCGAGAATCTACAACAGCGGCTAAAGACTCGCGATTGACATTTGGACGTATCAAAGAATAAGAGGGCGCATATAACGAGACGATGTTTGAACGTTGTCGCGCTGAAAAGCCACCGACTTGGGCACATCCTTTGGCGCAGTATAAGAGCACGTCTTGCATCCCCTTGCGCGGCGCCGTCTTATTGATGCCTTAACTTTACCGAAACAAAAACAAAAAAGACAAACATCACCTAGACTCACTCAAATTCAACATGACGAGATTTATTGTCTCGCTGGCCCTCTGCCTCCTCATCACTGCCGTTCAGGCCTCCAACCCAGTATTTGGGGGCTACGTATCGTCTTCTTGCGACTCTTGCCTCGACGAAACCTACCAGAGTTGCCCCGGCGACTACAAAACTCGATCGTATGCCACGTGTATGTGCGCAGGCGACGGCAGCGCCAATGTCGTGACCTGTCTATCGAGTTGCGACGCTGGGCTTAACGAGCCGGCCAATGTATCTGGTGCTTGGTATCGCTATTGCGTCATGTTTTTCAAGGACTTTTGCCCCGCCGCAAAGGAGTACCTTGACACAGAAGACTTCGACAAGTATTGCTCAAAAGAAGCCATAGCAGCTGGTGGAATCGGCGAGAAGGACGATGAGGATTCTGATTCAGATAAAGACTCTGACTCGGATACCAATGCTGATGCGAGGTAAGTTATTCAGACTAACTCACGGTCTTGGGAGTATCCAATCTCTGACGATTAAATGAGCAGCTCAAGTGTAGAACCAAGCATGACGACGGGATCAGATGTCAAGAAAACCGGTGACGCCAGTGAGATAAGTGAAACCGCTCAGACAACGAACGACGCCACTTCTGTAGTTATACCAGCTTGGGCCGTTATGGCTGGAGTGGGATTACATCTTCTGATCACTTAGAAATACTGGTATGGGTTTAATGTATATGTAACCTGTCGGTGTCCCTCAATTTCGAAAACATGATAAAGATATAATGGAAGTAGTTGTCAACGACGTGGAGAAGGGTTTTACCAGAAACCTTGTGAGCGCAGCCGGAGACAAGGTACATATAGTTACGCTTGAGGGTAATCATCCAATAGATATGAAAGATGCTCTATTTGAGACGTTAGTCTTTCTGCTAACATCGCCTTTTCCAAGGAACAACACGGCCCAGTAACGAGAAGAATTGGAGCTGGTAGTTCATGTCAGCTAAAATCTGACATCCTGAGTCGGTTCGCTCAGGAACGCAGCCAGTCTCAAATGCAGATCCCCCGGATCCCTTGAAGTCGAAGTGAGCATGGACCCGAATGTGGGTAATCAAGAGCAATATCATAATAGTCAATAAATAAGGAAAGTGAAACCTGGAACGAATGAATGAAGGATGCTTCTGAACAGCCACTATCTATTGAAGTTGGTGGTGAACTGTGTGTATGGTTACGCACAATTGACAAATGTCGCTCAAAGTAATATAAGAGTACTGACCGTGGGGTTCATTAAATAGAATCAAGGAACAAAGCCCTCTATAACGTTATATAAAGTCGACAATCGCTGCAAATATGACCTAGTCAACGTGCACTCTAGAGCATTCTTGGGTATCCCACCCTATACCAAGCGACTCACTCCCATCATATCAGCTCCGCATTCAACCTAGCAGAACTAGTTTCCCTACTATAACTCGATCTTGGCAGTATTTACTAACAAGACAATTAAAATAAAGAGACGATAGTTTGATCGCTGATGTTAAACTAATTATGAACAGTGTTTTGGTGGTCACGTGGGACTTGTCGCGGTCAGCTGACAAGCATTGGATTATGTGTGCGTTTCAGTTCATTTATCAGGCTCCACAACTTCAATTAATCCCAAGCCTTATGTAAGAACTCGAGGTATATCTCACCCCCAGTTTTGCACTACGTCATTCTCACAAGCAGTTGCCCTTGTGTTATCTATGCGGAGCTTACGTATCTATCGAATTGATAAGATGCCTTGCACGTATTAGGCCTGTACATTAGAAATGGCTGGGTCTTGACGTGGGAGGAAGAAAAAAGAAGAAGAAAAAAAGGATTGTTTCCCAAGTAGCATTCCAACATCTATTTAATCAACCTCGCATGCTGCCCAGTTTCTTAGAAACCATTAATGCTGAGCCTTGGCGGGTGGCGCCCGTTCCAGTTACAGGACTGTCAGAGATGAAACTTGACAGCTGTTCCCAAACACTGGTGAAAAGACGTCAGCAAAGCTCTCGTATAGATGTCAGGTATTTCCAAGCAGTCAAACCACTCATCCGCAGAACCCGGCTATTACAAGGCTGAAACCAACAAACGGGGTCGCCATGGCCGGGACCTAGGTCTTCCGCTGGAGGAAACACAGCCAGGGGGCCGCCAAGCCCTGTCTAAACCCGATGCGGGGGGTTTCAAGGCAAACTTGGTTAGAGTTAACCACCTTAAGCTTAATTTGACAATTGATATGCTATAGATGGGCAGGGGTCTTGTATAATACTACCCACTTTTGAATCACTGCCGAGACAGCATCTATAGCCAAGAACCTCCTCGAAACACCGCCACCTGGCGGCGAGACCTGCTTCCGGGCTGGGAGCCTCAACGCTGATGCTTTGTCATTGATAAACCGGGGATGACATGGTAAAGCTGAGGCGAACTGAGCACAGATTGCCGTTGCCGAATGGCAGCAACGTCTCATGGCAACCTCCATGTCGCATCCCGATGCGACGCCAAAATATCACGGCCAAGAGGGAGAAAAACCTTGCCTTGCCCGCTTCCAAACTAAGATTTTTGTCTTCCTATCTCTCTCTTTATCCGCCTGGTGTGTATCATTCGATTCTTCTATTGTCTAATTACAATCGTTATTTGTCTTTCCTTTATCCCACCGCGCGAGCTGGTATCGCAGAATATTTTTCTTTAAACGCCTTTCTCTAATACCATACAACCGGGCATTTTCTTGAAGCCGATACGTTATGCTTCTTTCAACATTCATTTCCGTGTCGACCTTGGCTGGTTTGGCGACGGCTTTGCCTCCTGTCTTTAGAAGAAATCCACCGCCTGCGGAGGCCGTATGCGAGCCGGTTACCGAGACAGTGCATTTGCCAGCAGAGGTTGTCCACGAGATAGAGACGGTGCATGTTACCGTTACAGAACATGCGGTCGTGACAGAAGTTCAGCACGCCACCATAACGGAAGTCCAGCATGTCGAGGTCCCTGTCGAACATCTAGTCACCTCCGTCGTGCACGTGGAAGTTGAGAAACCCGTCACCATCATCGAGACATCTGTGGTGCATCAGGAGGTGGAGAAGCCGGTTACAGTCGTTGAGACAGTCCACCAATCCATAGAGGTCCCTGTGACAGTGGTTCACACCTCTGTTGTTGAGGTCGAGAAGGAAGTCAAGGTCACCGAAACTTCAGTCGTTCACCAAACAATTGAGCAGCCTGTAACGCTCATCCACACCGCAGTCGTGGAGGTTGAGAAGGAAGTCAAGGTTACCGAGACCTCGGTGGTGCAACAAACAGTTGAGCAGCCTGTTACACTTGTCCACACCGCTGTTGTCGAGGTAGAAGTGGACAAACCTATCACAGTGGTTGAGACTTCTATCGTCCAGCATGAGGTCGAGAAGCCTGTTACTGTGGTCCATACGTCCGTGGTGGAGAACACAGTGATCCATACCTCAGTCGTTGAAGTGCCAGTCGAAAAGCCTGTTGAGGTACCCGTGACGCTGGTCCACACCCAAGTCGTTGAGGTACCCGTTGAACAGGTTCACACCGTCGAGGTGGTGCATACTTCAGTTGTCGAGAAACCGGTCGAGGTTGTCCATACAGTCGAAGTGGAGAAACCAATTGAAGTTGTCCACACAGTTCAAGTAGAAAAGCCTGTCCATGTTACTTTTGTCGAGACTGTCACAGAAGAGGCTGCCCCTGAACATGTCACCCCACCGCCTGCAGCCCATCCGGTGGTCGAACCTCCTGCCGAGCATCCAGCTGTTGAAGCACCCGCAGAGCACCCTGTCATCATTATCAGCGAAGGACATGAGCCAGAGCCGATTAGGACTACTATCATCGCGCAACCACCGTCTCATGAGACGGCTGTTATAGAGCCAGAAGCACCCGAACACCCTGTCGTCGAGAAACCGGCAGTACCTGAGCACCCCGTTGTTGAAGAGCCAGCACCTGAGCATCCAATTGCCGAAGAGCCTGAGTATCCCGTCGCCGAAGAACCGGTGCCTGAGCCCCCTGTTGTCGAAGAACCAGTGGAATCGCCTCATGAGCCAGTTGTAGAGGAGAAGCCTACCCACGAAGTCCCCGCAGCCGAACACCCAACAACAGCCGAACATACCGTCATGGAAGAACATGGCGGCGAAATGCCAATAGAGGAAGCGATGAAGCATCCACCAGCCTCCAAGTATCCAGCTGTACCTGAGCAGATTGCGGAGCCACACGAAGCCGACATTCCAGTTCTTTTGCCATCTGGTGGAGTGTCGGGAAAGAATGAGACAGTGGCACCAACTTACCCAGAGCGTAGGGCTATAATTCGGAGATGGTGAATGACAACATCCTTCTATATGAGAGAAAAATAACGATAACTTAGAGTGTGCATAGAGAGAAAATAGTATAGCCAATAATGTGTTGTGGATCTGGTGGTCGGGATAGTCTTGATTAGGATGAATAAACTATAAATTGATGCATTGTTAATCGCCGTGGTAAAGTGACACCAGTTAAGCCAAATAGTCATTCAAGGATATCAACCAAGATGGTAAATAATCCTCCACATTCGTGGCATTCTCAACAAAGTACATTAACTGATTTCCAACCAGAACTATCCACTCTGCATCCAACGCCACGCCTAGAACTCCCAGGCCATATATCTCAGCTCGCTCATCATTGCATTGCGTGCATCTCCAGTCCCCCAAACATCTATCAGTACACGCTAAGTCTAATATAACGCACCCGGTCTTTCTATCGATGCCTTTGACGATGAGAGCTATTACATAATACACCAGATCCCAGACGCCTGCAGCTATTATCTCCAGTTTGTTCATGATTTTATTATAGCCCAAGACAAAGGTAAAGTGAAACAACAAAACAATAGTATTGGAAATGCTCTCTGTTTTACAGACGGTTGGATATTTAGTGGGAGATGCATAGGAACTGCCTCATAATTCAACACATACCATTCCTGGGTATAATAAGGCGGAAGTAACGAAGCCGTAGACGAGCAGCTCGAGATGAAAAGCGATCTGGGCCTTCGTTTCTTGTGTTTCACTCCTTGTATCTGAGTAAATTATACAACGACGGTCAATGGGTAGTACAAGCCTAGCTTCCAACCTTATTCCACAGAATTTAGACGCAGCGCTTGGGTGTACCGTACTCCTCAACAGCTCTTAGAAATGCCCCGGAAAACTGAAGGCCTGATTAAAGTGGGCCCCGATTTGTCGGAAACCCATTTCCGACCTCGGCTCCGTTCCTCATCAAGATGGAGGGCTAGGGCAGGATGACATCTGTGATTCGGGGTTTATCCCATCCGTCTGATACCGGAACATGCATCATCCAGTCCCTGCAGTGATATTCAATCTCTTTCTATAACACTGTGACCAAGTTTCTTGATTGCTCAAGATTGAGTCTGCCATCAACAATTGGGTAAGCTAGACTCATCCTAACCTTATCCAAAAAGCACGACTCACTCCCAAACAATCACTCAATACCGCCTGAAAGGTCTCATGACGGCTATTCTTGAGCTAGGAGCATTTCTTGGTAAGTCAAGGAAGCCACATGATACCATACTTAGAGACGGGCCTAACTCCGGGTTATAGGCGCTATGAGCCAAGGCTGGATTGCCGACAAGATTTCTCGTAAATGAGTATTCTAGTCGCTGCGCTTATATTCTTGCTGGGCTCCGCATTGCAGACAGGGTCTGTGAATTACGCGATGCTGACGGTCGCGGGGTTCATCGGAGGCATTGGCGTTGGCATGTGAGTCTCCTATTCCTAGCTCTTGATGGGTTTCGAAGTTGACAGCGAAATACCAGGCTTGCTATGGTGGCCCCCCTTTATATCTCGAAAATTGCTCCGCTCGAGATTCGCGGTACCTTGCTCGTTCTCCAAGAACTGTGCATTGTCACAGGCATAGTAATTGCATTCTACATTACGTATGCAACTCGCCATATCCAGAGCCACTGGTCCTGGCGCTTGCCCTTTCTCATCCAGATGACTCCAGCGATTGTACTTAGTGCAGGTGTTTTCATGCTGCCATACTCGCCGCGTTGGCTGTCGCAGCAGGGTCGAGATGAAGATGCTCTTAGAACCCTTGCCAAGATTAGACAGCTTCCTCAGACTGATGATCGAGTCATGCGAGAGTGGTGCGAAATTCGCGCTGAGGTGGCATACCGAAAAGAAGTTACCGAAACGATGCACCCAAAACTATCTCAGCCAGGATTCTACAACGCTTTCAAGCTTCAAATGGCTCTATTTGCTGATTGCTGGAAGATGCCCATCTATAAGCGAACGCAGGTAGCAGTCGGTTTGATGTTCTTCCAGCAGTTTGTAGGTATCAATGCTCTCATTGTAAGTAACGAATCGCCCAACTGTTTGGCAGGGCTAACTCGTTCTAGTACTACTCACCAACTCTATTCGCCACTATGGGCCTGGACTACGAGAATCAGCTCACCTTGTCAGGTGTGTTGAACGTATGTCAAGTTGTTGCCTGCATCTGGTCGCTGTGGGGCATGGACCGCTGCGGTCGTCGCAAACTCCTACTGGGAGGTGGCGTCTGCATGTTCCTCTCCCATTTCATTATCTCTATCCTGGTGGGGAAGTTTGGTGGCCGCTGGGATGACAACAAGGCTGCTGGTTGGGCCAGTGTGGCATTTCTGTTGTTCTTCATGCTTACCTTTGGTGCAACCTGGGGTCCAATCCCTTGGGCCATGCCTGCAGAAATCTACCCTTCTTCACTACGTGCCAAAGGCTGTGCTTTCGGAACAATGTCGAATTGGGGAAATAACTTTATCATTGTCAGTCTCCACTGATGTCATTACAGAACCCTGAGCTAACCACTTGACAGGGACTCATCACACCACCTATGATTCAGAATATCGGTTTCGGGACGTATGTTTTCTCTTGCGTATTCTGTGCTATAGCCCTAGTCTGGGTCTATTTACTTGTTCCAGAAACGAATGGACGAACTTTGGAGCAGATGGACTCTGTGTTCAAGGATAGGATTACCGGCGAGGAACGAGCAAGACGAGATGAAATTGAGGCGGGCTTTCTCCAGGACATTTCAGCCACTCGCTGAGATACATACAGAGACACAAAGTTATAGCCTCGGAGCCTATGAGATGATTCTTTTGCTCATAATATATATGTAAGGTTCTTTACACAACCTCTAAATATAAAGACGAAGCCGGCTTCATTCTCAACTTAACAGACTCCATAGTCTCCCTATTCAAAAGCATGATTTTGGCGTCACCAAATGTCCCCAATTTGAGGAAGAGACTAATCAGTCTGCTGTTCCGTGGAAGACGCGTTAATGGTGCCACTCAGTATTGCGAGTAAGTTCGGCGAAGCTGAATGACGAATTTGCGTGTGCAGTGGGAAGTTGGCAATCATGTTGTTCCGGGCCAACGTACCATTTTCGAGCAGTATTCATTCGACGTTGAGTGTCTTACATTAGGTCGTCTTCCAAATTAGAGTAGGGACGAGCTTGTGGGATTTCTCCACACATCGGGAAAGAAGTCCCGGCAAATATCCATCCCCATATGCATCCCTTAGGAGACGAGGAGACACATTTGAAGTGTGTTTCTTCTACTGTAGTATTGATTGATGAGCTTGTTTTCGCCACAAATACCTTCCTCACGGAGGGGATACAGTGGTAGCCGAGGTTACGACCAGCAAGCTACATGATCAGTAATACCTATATCTACACCTAATTGCTGCAAAGGGAGGACCATTGATCTGTCGTAAGATCATTAGATTAGACCCTAGTCGTAACTTCCAACGTACCACTCCGTCAGTAAAAGGATGGCAGAGCGGTTTGAGTATTGTGGGCATATACACTCTTATATACACATGTCATCAAATTGATGGCAGAGATACCAAGCGGCGGTCATGAATCACATGCGACTGGACCTTTCCAAGTCAGATGATGGCTGAAGCGTCTCGAGTGCCCGAAGTCTCGTTGCGGATCTCTGGCAAAGATGGAACCGGAATACTGAGTTATTTAAACTTCTTAGATGCTTTTGCTATTTATTTACTGGTCGGTCTACGGAGTAGCAGGATTTAATCGACAAGAGTGAGAAAGCGATGGCCAATCATGACTGGCTGATAAATCTGTTTGTCCTGGACTATGGGCCCGCGGCTGCTCTGAGATCCTATTTTCCACGGCGATGAGACTTTTCACCTGCTAAGGGTTGGGTTTTGCTCGTCTACTTTTACCCTGAATTCACGCATTACTCCTTTTATTTCCAACCAGCAAGTTTATGCTTTGTCCATGTAAGGTTTGCTCTACAGCTTAAAGTTGACTTCAACAACGACAAAGAAACCGTTTACGAATTTAGAGGCATTATAAACCAATGCCTAGCCAATTACCTTGTGCTAATTTTGCCTTTTGTGTAATTTAGCAAAATTGTGTTGCTAATTGTAACTCAGATCGCTGTACACATTCAAGGCTCCCTTTAGCAAAGAAATTAATAGTATAATAGTTGGATTATGTCCAGTTAATTAGTGAAACCAACCCCCCCGGCTGTATTCAAACTTAAATGCCGAATTTGTCGGCTTGGCTGCTTAGCCCAAATAATACCCAGGTGAGTAATAACCCCATGCGTCTTATGTCGATAACCCCAGAACCCAGCAACAGACCACCAATCGTTTGGCGCATAAACACATCGATCTGATTCAACTATATGTGGCTTGCCTCCAAGCTTCATGAAGTTGCCGCTTTTATCATGTAGCTCAACATGAACTAGATATGAGACTTGATAGTCTTCTAGCTCTTTATCATCGCTGTACCAAAGTTGGACTCTGGTGAATAGCGGCGCCTCTGCTTCGGCAGCTAGCCATTCCGCCTTATGACCCGTCACCCTTGACACAGTCCAGTCATTAGATATTGAATTGACTGTTTTATGACTGGATACGTCGAAAGAGAATGAGGCGACCTTAGGGCGAAGTGCCGGGTTTTCCAGATCGTTCCAGTAGACATGCTTTTCTTTATCCACCGGCTGGTCACTTAGGAGCGCAGACATGCAGTACGAACCAAGCTTGGACCGATGGCGATTAGCAGTGATTATTGCATCATCTGGAAGAGGTTCTCCTGTAAACATTTGGTAGTCGAAAGGTGAAGATAAAGGACCCAGAGCCGAGTCTAGAGAGTCGAGGCCCCATACTGCACCTAAGGCAAGAAAACCACTCCTATCGGGGGCAACTGATCCCCAAAAGCCTCGGAAACTCCAGAAGCCGTTGTTAGGTCGGACAAGAGTAGTCTGACGGGTTATTGAATGCGATGCGACAGAGCGGTCGTATGTTGAGGTTTTGCCGCTATCAGATGTGTCCAGCACGACTTGAAGGCCAGTCACTCTTCGTCTCCAGTTGCCAGGGATCGCTGACTCTGCAATGATTTGAATAAGGCACTGAGCCTTAGCGCACTTGATATCAATGGTATCTTTT
The DNA here is from genome assembly GCA_030411635.1 of Fusarium sp. MBC 119. Classification (NCBI taxonomy): domain Eukaryota; kingdom Fungi; phylum Ascomycota; class Sordariomycetes; order Hypocreales; family Nectriaceae; genus Fusarium; species Fusarium sp. MBC 119. The sequence continues at coordinate 18,629 of JAPERM010000109.1, forward strand.
GGGTTGCCGGGGCAGTGGCCGTGTGAGAGTTCCGAGCCATTGGTGTACAATACCCGGAGACCCGTCATGATATCGCCGTCTACCCATACGCACAACGATTTGGGTATCCAGGATCCATCAATACGGTCAAGACAGTTGAAAAATATATCGCTCTTTCTTGGCTCATCGATTCCAGACCAAGTATCTCCCATGTCAAAAGTATTAGATTTGGCCTTGTGACGATCAATCGAGGCAAGCATGGCGGGATACGGTGGTATGTCTCCCTCCTTTGCAGCGCGGTTAAAGATCCATTGTTGCAGCGGGAGTACTTCGTCACTCTCGCCAAGGATGATAAGATCCTTTGGATTGGCGGCTTCAGGGTTGCTGGACTGCACAGGGCGTAGAGCGACAACCTATGTACAATTAGCATATGCGTCAAGTATAAACCAGGGGATTGGGTTATGTACTGGGAGGAGTTGAGTAAACACACGAGGGCTGACGAATCTTTCTTCTCGTGTCATGTCCAGTGCTAGATCAGGGTTTGTGGTGACTTGATCGACCTAGAATCATGTCAATTCTCAACGTGTCTGAAGGAGTCCTGCAGGACACACCTCGGAGACAATTTTGATCATTTCGTTGCGGCAGTCTCTGCGAGCTTTGTCTAATCCCATGGGTGTTGGAGAATAAGGCGTAAAATTGATCAAGTCAGGAGGGTTGGAGATATGTTTAGGATCTTGAGATGAGTTTGACTTGGCCTGAGCTGGACTCTTCGTCTTTTTCTTTTCTGCGAGATCAAGAACTTCCTTAGAGGGCTTCGACACTCTCATAACAGCGCGGTTGCTCTTGAGCTCAAAGCTAGCAACCTGGATCTGCTTCCAAATGGATTTGTAGTCCATGTAAGTATCCAGAAGCGTGGCAGTATACACGCCCGCGTTTTCGTACGTCAATACAGAAGCCGGGGGATGGATCTTGATGAAGCTCTTGAGCGTGGTGTATTTGGTCAGAATGGCGTAGGTCCTTTGCGGCGTATTGGCGACTAGATCGGGGAAATTAGTCGCAGCTAAAGTCAGGGAGTTAACATCCCATATGGCATTACTGGGCTTGATCTGGCCTCCACCGCTCCAATTGACCGTCACGGTTGTTTCAGTCGAGTTAGTCGCCTGTGCATTTTCGAGACTGATGCCTCCCTTGACGTTGCCAGTAAGGGCTGGGGTTCCCATCGTGCCCTCGAGTTCGGCTCTTATAGCAAAGGTCTTACTCTTGTCAAGAGCTTTGACCGATATCAAAGCATTTAGTTCACCACCTTCTTCAAATCCAGAAATAAAAGTATCCTAAAACGTCAGCACAACTACAGTTCTTAAATAGGGGACATCACATACACCGTACACCTCGGTCAAGGAGATCCCAGCGGGCAATTTGATATCCTGGAATTCTGTATAGTCCTCTCCAGAAATGACTTGATTTACAACCTTGACTTGAATGAAGAAATTCATGTCGCTCTGTTTGAATTTGTCGCTATCAATAAATGATCCGCTGGCTGACCCGCCTATTGTAGCTGTCTTGATTGACAAGGAGGCGGAGATATTCATGGCGTCTACTTAGTGTCAGCACAACACAGAGGTCTCAAAGGCTCAATCGAAGACCACAAACTGTCTCACCTGTGATATCGCTAAGCTTGTCCACGAAACGGCTCGAGTACGACACAATCTGACTGACGCTTCTGCCAGTCGAATCGGTGGTTTCTCTGGCGATTTGCACGCTTGAACCTGACTGTTCACTCGGCTGAGGAGCTTCAATTGAAGATGGGGTGATGCTTTGCTGTTTAGAGACTTCTGAGGCCCTCATGACCGCATCGTTGAGGCAAATCCGCTGCGTATAGCTGTTAAAGCCTTGGCCAAGGCGCATTGCATTGTTGTAAGGGGCAAGCTGGACAGCCATCTTGGTGCTGGAAGATCTACACGTCAATAGAGAATTGTGCAAACGAAGAGAGTTTGGGGGAATAGCACTGGGACAGTCTGGTCATCTCTCAGCCGGAGTTATATGTCGCCCCATCGGATGCTAGTTATTGGTCTGGCAAGGACTGATCAAGATTTCAATTAGCGACTAACATGCATTCCGGTCGCCACTACAAGTCCAAGCTAGCCCACCTAGGCCACATACCTCAGCCAGCCATGAACGAACTAGTACAGTCTAGATCAGGATTGGCGTGGGGTATGTGAGGGAGAACCCAGCCGCCAATTCTAAGACATTTTAGCGGTCAATAGTCCCTCTTCACCTGGCAATAGCTTTCAATAGTTTCTCCAATAACGCGATTCCGCTCGGAGCACATCACTCAAGCTTAATGCTTGGTGTTGGACCGTAAGGTGCATCTTTATCACTAAGTGGGTCCAATTCACGAAACGACAACAGGTTCCTTGGGTGATGATAAGACACCAAGACCTTTCTGATGTCCTCAGTGCTTGGAGCATCATGGATGACCCTACGCAATACAACGTCGCGCAAGCTGGAAGATCTCGTCTTCCTCTCTTCATCCCATGGCATCGTGAGCAGAAACGCATCACCAGTGGGTTCAACCCGGCAGCCGCGGAGGGTATAGGAGAAGCCTGGAAGACAAATGCACCGTTCTCAAACATTCCTTCGCTCTCATGCGAGATCAAGATTGAAACCGGCATAGCCCGTGAGACTGAAGCCAACACGATGTCTAATGGTAACTCATCTGAGCACTCAAGCGGACGGCTGAGCATAGCTGTTGGCAATGTGGCCATCAAGGCTGGAGTCGCTGCAAGCTACGATAAGAAGTTACAGGAAACAGAGAGCGTCAGTACTTTCACAAACGCCGATGTGATCGAGCGACCAATACTGATCCTAGATAGTCATCCCATGCCTCTAGTCAAGGTAAATTTCGTTCGGGCCGCGTTATCCTGGCCAAAGATCCGCCCTTAACAAACTCGGCTAAAGAAATGCTGGAGTCAAAAAAAGGATCGCAACTATTCGATGAACACTACGGCAGCCATTTCGTCGCAGGCTATGTCCTTGGTGCTGATTCGGGGGCCTGTCTGGGTGCTTCGAGCAGCACGAGAATGATGACAGAAACAATCACAAAACAAGTCACGGTCAAGGTCTTATGGGCAGAGTTTACTACTTCCATGACAGAGACGGAAGCCCATTCAAGCTACCACATGGATCTTGACTTCCACAGCTATGATACTCTTACGGAGACAACCTTGTCCTTGCATGCCAATGCGGGGGAGCCGATTGATCATATCCAAGCAGCAGCTCGCTCGGCTACGGAAGGGACCAAAGCTCTGCAGGAGAGAATCACCAGGAAGCTAAATGAGCTAGGGATACGGGATGGCGGGGTCATCACTGTTGATCAATGTACGGGTTTGACCGATGCAGGGGTGGTTGTGGAGTTGATCTTGGTGCCTTTTTGGAGTCTCAAAGAGTATGTGCAGTGTGTATTCAAAGGACAGATGGTCCAAGGCGTGGAGGAAGAGAATGAGACTTGAGCAGATAAGGAAAAAGATTATCACAAGACAAATACATGCGGAGTCTAGAGCTAGGCACTATACTGTTTATAGCTGCAGTTGAGACAGCCAGCGCAGCTGAGAATCAATAGCGCACGGCGACTGCGAATTATCGTTAAGATCTGCAAATAAGAAGGTTATGGCGCCGACGGTCTAGACAATAGATCGACATAGTGATATCTACGTGTCGCGCTCTCCATCACTTCATCATACCCATTTTAATGGATTTCGTGCAAAGGATGTTATGAGGACTTGAGTTCCTTCCATCTCGCCCTAAACCAAAAGCCCCCCACCTACCTAATGAGTGGCAAGGGTCAAGACTGCAAGCCCATTTCACCATCCTTGTCTGCCCAGCTTTCCTCCCTCCTAAAGAGATATTTATTCAGCAATTGTGTTGAATCGCCGGCACTCATTTTCAAACTTCTTCCCAGTTAGACTCGGCATCCACCTCCTCTATTTGCGCACACCGACTTTCTATTATTGTATCAACAAAGCTCTGAGCAAAAATGGCTCCGATAAAGAGGCGCAAGGTCATCCAAATTCGTGCCGGAGATGTAGGGAAGAGAGTGCCGTTCACACCTCGCGAATGCAATATTGTCGGCGGTTCATTCCTGGAAAAGTACAATAAGGCACAAGATGATAAGATCGAGGAATTCACCAAAGAATGGTCCAAAAAGCTGGAGGACCTTAACGAGGCTCATTTGATGGCTTTCAACAATGCGACGTCGCCCAAACGCAGAATCTACCTCAATAAAAAGCTCAGAAACAATCGTATTAAACTCGATAATGAGAAGTCTGCGGCATGGGTGTCGGTGCGCAAAGTTCTTTACGATTGGAAGATACGTCAGCTTGCATCAGCCACGGAGGTTAAGGACATTGGAGAATATCTGGCGGACGATCGATTCATACCTCGTGGCGGGCACTATGTGACATTTCCGGTCCATAGCACGGAGGACAACTGTGATGATTCTAACGGTACTGCATTGACTGTTACATGGCAATGTATGAACACAACCTTTGAAGCGAAATATTATAAGACGACTGGCTGGTTCGGGAGCTTGGTCGAGGCGTTTCCCTCCAGCGAGTCAGCATCGCAGACGGGCACCATACAGGCAAGTGGGCAATCGAATAAGCCTACTCGCTTTGAGCCTTTTGGTGAGAATGCTATTTCGTAGGCATGCCGATGAATAGAGACTGACCTGTCCTCCCTAGGTGAAACTGACATTTTCATCGCCGCTGAGTTCATAGAGACACGTTACCAGGGAGCACCGCATCTTGCCGGTGTTCACCTGAAGGATAAGTTTAAAGATAAGTCATGGGCGACACTCCAAATCGACCATAGGTTTGATTACGGTCAGAACTCCGAAGAACCAACCTACCGCTATCTGGTCTACCACCCATTTGTCCGACCCAGAAAGATCCCTCAGCGATCTTTTGCAACAGGCAATGTGGTCAACATGTCCAAGATCGTCGCAGAAGCAATGAAAAAAAATTCAGAAGATAATTTCTCTAGTACCGTTGCTATTGCAGGAATGTCATTCAACAAGATCGAGCAATGGCTTTCACATAATCTTCACACGTTTGAGCTCATTGAGGACAGTCCGCCTTTGTATGGTCAGAGCAAAGAAATGCAGCAACTCAACCAAGAGCTCGCATCCCGAGCCAACGATATTGAGGATGATGTGGATCTCGCCGTCGATGAGCTGAAGCATATCGCTCTTGTGACAGGTCTTGCGCACAACCTCCAACAGCTGGCAGTAGTGGAGGCGGAAGACGATCAGGTTCAACAACAGATCGCTGAGCAATCAGCGTCAACCCGACCTGAGCAGTCAGTGTCAACCGGAGCCGAGCATTCAGCATCAACCAGACCTGAGCAATCAGCGTCAACCAGAGCTGCCGAAGCTTCTCCCCTTGTCGATCAAGAAGGGGAGCCTCCGGAAAGTAATCGATCTCGCTTTAAGAGAAAACTTGAAGATGCCATAAATCAGGCTAGCCTGTACAGCGATCAGAAAGAAGTTCCCGCCTCACCAGACGTTAATACGATTCTCAGCATTTCGGGCACCAACGTAAGTTGAGATGAGTACCTCATAGCACACCAACTGTTCTGTGTTCAGTTAAAGCATCTGCTGATCTAATCAAATACTCTCAGTCGCAGACAGGAACTGTCGCCAACGCACCGAAGGAGAACGAACGATCAAATATCAGAGAAATGATGAAAACTTCTTCTGCGAATGCGGCTAGGGCGCTGAGTCAACCTTCGATGAAATCACAACAAACTCGGACGTATTGAATAGATAGTGTAATGGCAGAGGCTGTGGGTCTGTTGCCCGATGAGAACATCTCGGGACCGAGAAGAACGATACCAACCTGATTTTCGCAGCAACCGTACCTACGTCAGACACTTGATGTCTGAGTCTTGTACTCAGTGTCATAAAGGGATTGAGAATTAATAAGCTCGAAGACAGAAGTGTGAATACTATGTTAATGGGTCTGACTTTTGTGACGATTGGTCGGGCGAGAGATTGTTAAACGAGATATAACATTGACTTAGCGAAAGCATCTATTACTGAAGGGCATGTGAACATCAAGGAAACACCAAAATGTATATGTGGGTGGCGGTGAATCCTTTCAAGTCTGAGCGATTTCGGTCTAGCCGCGAAGCCTCGATCGTTGCAAGCTTTCTATCACCAGGGTTTATCGTAACTAGGGAACTAGGGTAGCCAGACAGCTTACAGGGGTGGTTCATAGCTTTTCAGGCCGAGATTGCGGAAGTGGGGATGAGGTTGACTGGATAGGACCAAAATTCTGTATTGGGTAGCAACCAGGCATAAGCGGCATTTGGCCATGCCGCAAAATCGCCGTGTATTAAAAAGGTCAAATTGATATAACAGCATTTTAAAGATTAGACACCACGTGGTAACTCAGCCACTCTCAAGCCATCGTGTCGTGCGGGCCGCAGCCACATGCGACAGATGTCACTACCTGGTGGCTCTGTTGTATCAAAACCTGTTCAGAAACTAGCTCAAACTACTAACTACCCAGCGGGAACAGTAAACAGCTCATGAATTTAGCCTAAAATAGACCAAAGCTATATACTTTCGGCTGTGCGTCTCAACCCTACAGGTTGCAACGGCTGGAAATATTTCGCGCGGTATAAGCCCCATGTTATCTTTATTATTTTATTTTACCGCAAAATAATTGTTATATAAATATTAGCTGCCTCTATGATAAAGAGGACTCAGGGATCTCTATAGTCAGAGAGATATTGATTTGTCCAGATTATGGAATCAACATTCTATCTATCTTTATAATGCAGGGAAGCAGAAGCACGCAAGTCAGGGCTCAAACTTTATAAATTCACAACCCTTGCAACCTGTAGAACTCAATAATTCAACGTGCACTCAAAGGGCTCCTAGTCTCAGTTTCGGATTTGATTGGCTGGAACCTGGTCTTCCTCTTCTCTAAACAATTATCCAGATCCTTGTCAAGTTGCTCAGTTGTTTAACAGATGATCTTCGGCGCCGGCTTAGCTTCGGTGGCCAGGGGTTGGAATGGTTGGAGTCAAAAATCCCCACGTGGCAGGTTCCATGAGGTCGCGGAGTTCACTAGCTACCCACTTTGCAAGTTCGTCTTGAGTTTCTATTTGATGTAGCCTATTGCTCAAGGTACCACCTTGCTCGTACAAGCACAGTCTCTATTTTTTGGTCCAAGGTTCCAGATCAGAATTTACAGTAACTGGACGTAGCAGTGTCACAGACATCAACCATCGGTAGCTTGACTGTTGCTGGGTATGATTAAAGGTGTATCATATTTTGTTGGCACAAATGGCATTTTCCCAGTTGCTAGGAAAGTTTCCCTCCCATAGCCAGGTCTATGTAACACCCTTGCACAAGCCCTTACTTCGGCAAACCTTGGCCTCTAGCACGAACGCTGCCACTCCTTCCAACACCGAGGGTAAAAAGGTTTTCCGAAGCAAGCTCAAAGGCGCATAATCCATACATATGAGCTCCTCGCTAGATGTGGCACGATAAAATCAAAGGCTACTGACATACACTCGGACATAACTTCAGGACCTTGTTGTCGGCGCCGACTTCAACAAGATGCCTTTGGCTGCCCCGCTCCTGCAGAGGAACACTTCGTGCCAAGGTCTTGTCCATGTTATAAACAGCATGACCATTGATTGTCGCCACCATTCTAGTGCCTACCTTAACCTTTTTGCATGACATCCTGTAGCTCAAATGCTGGTAGATGTATCATCGCCATCTCTTTGATCTGGGGCTGACCAATAATCTGCATGAGAGAGAGATCCCTGGAACTGGGTTGGAAATACGTCTCCCAAGAACTTCTATCCCACATCCGGATGTTTTTACACAGTACGGCCTTTCGTCATTATTCCTCATTCAACTCCCCAATCTCGGATGTCTGATGCTTGCCAATTTTACTATCCCCTCACTGAAGCCAAATCTATTTGAGGGTGCTGCCTTCCAGAGGTATGTTTTGACTATCACAAAGAATAGAGTACTCTCACTCGCTAAACATGATAACCCACACTCACGTATCAGCCTAGTTTGAAGGGTGTCAACGTGCATAATAAAACGTGGTTCTCCTATTATATGACTCCCAACTCCTCCGCGAACAGATCCAAGAGCCGACAGACTCTCCCTTCCGTGAGGCAATTCACATCAACAAGCCCAGGTATGCAATATCAAGATTGTAGCGGCAACCCGAAAGTCTTAACAATGTGGGATCGACAGCGATCAGAAATCGAAGGGCTGGGGCCGCTGGAAACTTGACAATCGGAGGCTCTCGACAGAGGCAGTTGCAGATTCTGAGAGAATACGTCGATAAAAGATATGATGCTATTCTGAATACCCGGAAGGGTATCCAGTCTTATGCTGTCAAGGTTCAGAAGCAAGAGCAACCATTTCAACGGGTTGCAGACCTGGACAGGCATGCCAATCTCCACCAGGGTGGGCAAAACGAGTTTCGGTATGACCAATCTGTCATTCAAGTAAAGGGGTCACTTCTCGCTTCCGCCTTTCTATTGAAGTGCGATGTGTTTATTCTCTCCGACTTCTTTCGACTCTTGATTGGCAAGAAATCAGAAATCGCTAAGCCGGACATCAAGCTCAACTTATCGTGCTTCATGCGCGATTGCGACACTTTGCTCCGAGATGCCGAAAGCGCAGTATATCCACGCGAACAGAATCAGGGTCACATCTTTTACGCTCAACTATGTGCATTCTCCCTTTCGTTGGCTTCTACACCTTCTGCACCCACGGCACAAAAGGCCGAAATGTCTCAGCCAACACCAACAGATGATCATCATGCACTCGAACAATTGCGGGATCAAGGCCTTGAGCATATTCGCCAAGCCAGAAGACTCATTGAAGGGAACCCGTCTGCCAACGCTCTCAAACATGACATCGACGCTGCCGAGGAAGCTCTAAATGGCGGAGTCTACCGCCCGGTCACGGCAGAAGAGTTGAAGCAAGTCTATGCGGCATCTAGGGGGGGAACTATCCGGAACAGGCCACTGGTACACGTGTCCCAATGGACATCCTTTCACTATCATCAATTGTGGTATGGCAATGGAAGTCGCAGCGTGCCCAGAATGCGGTGCTCGTATCGGTGGACAGAATCATGTGTCTGTCGAAGGTGTGAGGCACGCGGTTGAGATTGAGGAGATTGCAAGAGAAATGGAAGGCATGCAGTTATGAATCAGATACGAGTCTCGTCTCACAGGCTTGGTGCTATGAACACCTTCCAGTGACCACATTCTTTCTCCTGTAATTCTAGATGAATTCAATGTTTCAACCTGGGTGTAAAGATAAAGCTGCCATTGCTCTGTTTATATGCCTTCAACATATTGCATTGCTGCAGGACCGCCGAGATCTTGACATTCTGAATCGATACATTTTACTCTTCTTTGCCTCCGCCCACGGTTTTATTCTTATCCTCGCAGTGGGTTCAGTCGAAGCCTGCGTGCCTCGCGGCGAAGGTAAGAAGTGGACTCCTTGATCATATCTGTAGCTGTATTAAATCTTGAATAGGACTATTAGATCGAGAAACTTCGTCCACTTGTCGGCGATATACAGTTTGTAAGAAGTAATCCAAGTCTCCATTGTATGCCAATATGTCCTCGAAAGCTGATTCCTGAGCTTAGCATTAATACTCTCAAGATCTTCAATGCGTTTCCCTGGTATCTCACAACTGGTGTGCGCTTCCTGTAGATCTGTGTCATAGCGTGTCAGCAGGACATCTTTGGCTCTTAGTCGTGATCCCAGGTGTGCTTCCAGCTGCTGTTTGCTAAATACTGCCTCTTCCAACGTCAACTTCAGCCGAACGATCCATCCATGGTTCACAATTCCTTCTTTCTCGAACGCATCAATCTTCTCCACTATAGCCTTGTTTTTTCTTCGAAGACGATCGGCGTCCGCCTTGGAAGAACCCAATTCGTCCATGTTTATGTGCGCTTCATTTTCTAACCGCTCCTTCTGTTCAATGATCTCAGATAGCTGGGCTGTAGTAGTCGCAGTCTTCTTTTCTAGAATTCTCATTGCCCGCTCGGTAGCATTCCATCGTGTCTTCGCATTAGACGCCGCGACGACGGCGTTCTTGATTTCATCGTCTTTCTTTTGAAGCTGTCGGCGGAGGCTAATTATATGATCCTGAAACATCTGTGAAGCTCGAAGATGTTTCGCCTCGGACGAGTTTAACTCTCGATGTACATCCGCCAAATCGAACTGGAGCAGATGTTGATGGTGATCATTGGCTGACCGGATGGTATGTATCCACTCCTCGAGAACCGTGGAATAGGGAGTATGACGCGGACATATAGACAGACTGGCCAGAGTCTCCAACGTTATAATAGAAGTATGCTCCGGGCGCTCGCGAGATAGCCGGTCGAGCACCCGCCGAATCTCTCTTTTGCGATCGTTACCCGGAAACGAACATCGGAAACCTCCTTGAATAATACGCCGACAACCTAACGCACCATCGAATTGTAACAAGGAAGTCGGATCCCAGTAAGCCTGAGCCATTGTTGATAGGCTTATCTCAATCAAGGCGGAGGAAGATCACATATGACAGGAGCCGTGAGATTAGGGTTAATAAATGCAGGAGGGTTAGCTTTGCGAAAAATATTCCAGTGCGTTGCACACAGAATTTAATCAGGTACCCCCCAGCCCCCCTTTAATTATTGGGGGCAAGGAAACTTGTGACTGCCTCGCCATCCCTGTAGGTAACAACCAACAATCAGCCACCAACACCAGATACAGGTACGGCAAAGGTGAATATGAGGATTCGACCGCGGTGGACCCACAGCAGCTGAGAAAAAGATGTTTCACTGTGACAGGGGGTATCATAGTGCTGTTACCAGTCGAGGCATAGCGACAGTCAACCCAAAGCAGCGTTTTCGAGGTCAAGAAAATGGGAGGCGCAATAAAGCATGAGCCCTCTTGAGGGGGGCATGCACAGAATTCGTTCACCAGAGACGGGTAGGCCAGCAGAATGACAGTCAGGCGGCCCGTCTGGAACTAGGCCTAGAAGCGATAAGGTTCATGAGATTATCTCTTTACTCCACTCAACGTTGTGATCCAGGCCCGGAGATCATACTATATCAGGAAAGGGTCCCACTACTCAACCTTGCTAGCAGCCAGCTGAGACAGCATGTTATGCAGTTGGTTGAGAACATGCATAGATCAACCAACAGACTCAACTTATGAGGCAAGCTGTTTTTTCAGAGAGGTGGGCATAGCCACCTTGGACGTGGACGCCTTGAAATCCTTCCCCGCGGACTAAACGCATAAAGGGTGGAAAGAGTCAAGTCAGTTTCCTTGTCAGCCAAGAAAATGCACCTCGTCTCTTTTGCTATTTGATCCCTCCTACCTTTCTTTTCTTAACTTTCCCAGAACATGTCTTGGGACAGGTATGCACTCGGTCAAAAGAACATATTTTATGATGAAGACCTTCGCTTGTTCCCTGCTACGGTACTGCCACCGCATGTGGAGCGTGTGCGGAGATCTATGATGGATTTTTCTTGCGCGATGGGTGGCAATCGAAACTTGTTGGGCTCCTCACTTAACGAAACTAATTTGAAAACCCTGGTCGATCAGTCGTGCCCGGATCCTGACTTCAAAGCTGCCCGGAAGACTCTTTCGAAGGCGATTAGTATAGTAAATGGCGGCTACCGTGAAAATAAATGGGAAGACTTCTTCAAGGCATGTTTTTTTGAAGCTCTGTCTGAAAGTCTGTCAGCATGCAATGACGATTCCCGAAGGTAGATGAACCAGCATTCTGTCACATGAATACTCAAAGCTGACTATGATACCAGGACATCCCATTGCAAATACTACTACGATGGTTTCAAAAGGTGTGTAAAGTTCTGATACTAATCGACAGTTCTAGTTAAATTCATTATTAGGGAATCTGATGAGCGGTGGGATCTATTCAAAGAGGACGGCACGACTGGCATCCCATCTTTCGAGAGCCTGAAAAGCCCACAGCCAGATCACGCATTCTTCTTGCCGATATATCATTCAGATACAGCAGGCGGTATCCCTACGATAGTAGATCCCGAAGCTCGGCAGTGGAACAAAGCTCAAGACTCGTCAATTATGGAGCCCTTTTCGTGGAAAACGCTGAAAGAGTTAAATGCGTTCGGCCTCCAGCCATCACCTGTTCGAATCTTTCAGAAACCACCGCTGGAGGCCCATCTCAAATGTTATCCTTGGCTCATCGTGGAGCATAAAAGGGAAGATGGAAAGCATGGAGTAAAACGAGATGTGTGTTGCCAGGGCGCCAATGCTGCGGCGTGCGCCGTCAGTTTAGTTCGGCACTCAGCTCAGTATGCTATCGAGCTACCCGGTCAGGCACATATCCCACCTGTTCCAGTAATTACTACTATTGGTTCATGTGTCACAGTGTGGATCATGTACTTTGCCAAGGATTTCGATGCTCCATGCTGCCACAGAGATACATATGAAGTGACGATTAGGAGGCGCAAAGAAGGCTATGTGAGTCAACACATTCCGTTATGTTGTTTCCTGCTGCTATATTTCATACTGACAGGATCCCAGGTCATGCGCGCGATCTGGAAAGGCGACATGGCAAAGCTCGTCGACATTCTCAAGTTTCGCATCATACTCGAGAACACGCATACCTGGGCCATGCGAGCTTTCAAACCTTTGATGACTACATACATCGAACAATGGATTCATGTTCACTCGAAGGCGGAGGGCCATGGGATTTCTGCCCAAACCCTGTGGAACGAGTCAAAGGTTCGTCAGCACAAGATTAGTGAGCAGCGCCGTGCTGCTGTTCCCATGGTTCAAGCGCTACTCGAAGATCATGCCAACACGGAGCTCGATGACATGGCTTATCGAAAGATGACGCCACTACTGTTGGGTCTGCTTGTACATCAGATATGCTCATCAGAGAGGGAGTTCGTATCCAACGAAGTTGAACGAGTCATTACAGAAAAATTGGAGGCCTTCAATCAGATTCGCGGGATACCCGCCACGAAAGGCGCACATTCCTTTGAAGAACATGACAGAGCTCAAGAACCTCCCGAGAACGAGTCTGGACAAAGAGCCTCTGCCTTTAGGTCCAGCCCTGCTACTCAACAGCCTAGAGCCGACGATGACGACCCAAACGACTCCGATTATAGACCATCGCAAGCCCTTTCAGCCAACAGTAGACCTGAAGACTATCTTCTAGCTATTAGTAAGCCTGACGACTATGCTAGCACTGATGATGAGGCTTCTGACGCCGAAGGTTCAATCGCGCTCTCTTCAGATCAAGAGTTCACCGAAAGTGTGCCGGTCTGGCGTGCTCCAGAGCGTATGGAAACCCCACGCGCAAGATTATCCGGAAGCCAGTTGCATGAAAGACCCGGCCTGCATAATCGCGACTCCACACCTCTCTCTGGGGAAACAATCACCAATTCAAGTGAAACCACTCCAAAGCCGACGGCCATTAAAGGCCGAGTCAGCTCTGGCTCTGTACCCCGGAGCCCGTGCTCTCCACGGGGTTCTCGTAATCGGGAAAAGTCGAGGGACGAGATACCGTCAGGATCACCTGTGTTCGCTGGTCGATCGCAGTCCAGCCAACGAATATGGCAATCCGGGTGGAGATTTGGCAGCCCGTTACCTTCGAAGTCTCCCCAACGTCGCATTTCTCAAGAAGAATTAGATAAGAGTAGTGGAGCTGTACCGAAAGCTAGCAGTAACCATCATTATATCGATTTGACTGGGGATAGTCAGGAAGCCTCTGGATAGTCTTGAATTTGTTCTGTAAGTGCCAGACCTTGAGGGATATATGAAACTGCATGATACTAGGCCTAGGCCATTCAAGAATAACAGGGATGGCACTTTAGTTTAACAGTAAATCTTGATCTGCTTAATTTTGTTGTTTGCGGAACTCGCACGACAGATTTCAATGAACCCAAGGGTGGTCTCTAGACCTCACAAATCACAGCTAACATATGGTAATGAAGTGTAAAGTAAGGGCGTGGAACCATAGAACAAGGTATCCTTCACTGGCTTTGGGAGACGAAAGGCCGTATACTTTGTGATCAGCCAAAACTCTGTCAGGGCGGTACACGCTATATATAGCGCTTGCCTAATAAGCAAAGACATCTCAGCTCATCCAAAGCCCTTCTGCCTTGAGCCACCGGTCTTGAAAGTACACTTAAAGCTAAATGTAAGAGATTCCTGGTCAACCTCACGTTGCATAAGCCGTGATTCGGGTGCACTTGGTGATCATTTATGACTCTGCTTTATGTTCTTCGTCTCGATGAGCACGTAATAGCATAAAATACAGAAGCAAAACTGCAGAGAATCTCTTTCACTTACAAAATAGGTGATAGTGAGGTATCTGAAACTCCCTGACAGGTTTTCAGTGGAACGCCTGCACTATACACTACCCTGAGCTGGAAATCCTAATGGCTGAGATGTCTAATTCCCAAAACATAATGTTCTATGCTCCAGCTCCATGTCGTTGCTACTTGGGCGCAGTTGGGCGATAGAAAGATTGTAGGTATCTTGGCCCTCGATTCGCTGCCCCAGGCTCGTCTTGATTACGAAGAAATTAAATATCACGGGTCAGGGGGCGTCCTTGGTGTTCATGAGACAGATAAGCTCGCGGACATAATAACGCTTATCTACTATAACATGAGGCCGAGGAGAGCCATTGCATTAGGACTTGCACAATTCTTTACAATCGCAGTTGTTCTTAATTTTGTAACTAGTCCTCAGTGGATTTGCAGTCGTCGTTGCGTTTGAGTTGACAAGCTTAAAGTGACCTATTTACATTAATCAAGTATAGGTTCGCAATACGCGAGTAGACAAAGTAAAAAGGACAAAAATTTCCAGGTGGTCGAACAAGTTGATATCCCAAGACTCCTCAGAGCTCCTTCATTTCTCAGCGAGCTACAGCAGTCCAAGTCGTGGGTCGTAGGTGTTTCCGACCCACACCACTTGCGATAGAATGATTGGTCAGCACTGCATATGTGCTCCGTACGGTAGTTCAAGCTACAGCAGATCAAGCCCCCCGTAGCCCACGTTCGCTACAGTGACTCTTTGGCGCAAACCCGACAAGACCACATCACCACATCTTAAAGCCATGGATCTCAACCGACGATTCAGAATAGCAGATTCCAGGGAACGAGCAAAAGGTGTTGCGCATTTGGCAATTAATAATGTTGCAGAGCACTTTCAATGGATTCAATTCATTCTCTTACTACCTGATGCAACCTCTCCGAGCTATGGACATCAACTGGAGATCTGGGACCGAATATTAATTGAATGCACGACTTGTCACCACTTGACAACCATCGCCTAACATTTTCCTGCCAAAGGGTGGGTTATTCGTGGCATAAATCCCTTGTGCAAAACTTCCCCACTTCTACAAACCTTTGCATGGAGGTGCAATCGCGTCGACTAAGTACCTTTCAGAGTAGCATGTTCTCTTCACCGCGATACGCGTGGAATGTCTCAGACGCGTCAGGATCTGTTGGCGTGTGAAAGACACGGCAGCTCGAAGCGGAAGTCCGTGTCGGCGGCGGTGCGGAGTTCCTAATGAGGGATTAGAACGAAGCTGCATTACTCAAGTGACCCACCTCAACAGCGCGTGTAGGAATCACCATTGTCAGCCTGCTCAGTGAATCCAGTTAAAACCAACACACCTCAGGACATGTGAAGGAAAACAAGTTGTGCTGCGCTTCAAAAGATGATGCAGCAGCAACTCATTGCCGCATCACTGAGTTCATCAAGCAACTACAGAAACCTTCATAAACTCTCAATGATAGGTTTTTTTCTGTCTGACTGCACGGGAACATGCTGATGTTGCGCTGACATATGATTTGCTAAGACTGAATCGCGTAAAGTGAGGCTGGAAAATATGCAGATTGGCTCTTTGAAGCGGGGCGCCTTGGTGTTGTGGAGTGGCTACCCTACAGACAGGACAGAGATCGCACTACATTTAAGACCATATAATGGAGCAGTTATTAGCTAGTTCTGGGTCTCTGATATTAGGCTCACTAATTAAGAATTCGTGAGTTACTAGAAGTATTAGCCTAGGGCACTTTTTTCATTGAGTTTAACGTGCTAGCAAACACCTGATCAGCCTCTAAAATCCCTAAATCTAGAGTTTACAAACTTGGAACAATTCGGCTTCAATATATTTCAAGCCTCTATTTGTGCTTAATCTTGGTCAGGTTCAGATGTTTTGAATCAGTTTTCTTTTTCACTGGCTTCTGAATCTTGACTGCCCGACACTTCGCGTTCTTCATCTGTCATTCTTTGGTCCTCGACGGCATCTGAAGATATTACTGGTAACACAGCGCTCGTACTAAGCGACGCTAGTAAGATGTCTATACACCTGCAAAAGCACTTACGTGGGTTAACAGTGAAGAGAAATACAGGAACTAGGTTTACTAGAGTGTATCGGAACAGGATATCAGATTCTAAGTCCTTACTCTTGGTAGTTTTTCTAGGGTTTCTACGAAATATAGCTATAATTGTTCCGTTAGGAAGTCTCGAGATAAGCACAGTGGACCTGATTCTCAGTTCGGAGAGAATGCTGTTAACCCTCGAACACAAATAAGATTCCCGCTACTCAACTGTTGAATACCTTGTCGTTAATCGCGACAACCAAAGCCACATAGTCCCGGTTATCGAGATAATCGATGTACACAACATTAGGAAACGACTTGTCGCCAACCTCGGGCAACAATCGCGTGAATAGCTCCTTGTTACACCTGCGAGCCATATGTTTAATCGGCTTCAATGACCTTGGAGCAATCTTGACGAAACTGACAACGTCTCCATCCCAGTTCGGTGCCTGTTGGGTCAATGTCCAAGAGAGCAGGAAAAGACGCTTCTCCTTGGCAGACATGTGACCTTTCATCTTTTCTAGCTGATCTTTGACCATGACCTCTGTGTCATCTTTGTTAGAGTACTCGTTGCGTATGTTGAGCTGCTCCAGTTTGTAAAAACCCTTTGTGGCATAATCGTCAATCTTGAGATCCCACTGCTCAATGATACAAACAACAGCGGCTTTCCCCCCGCCAATAAAGTCGTCGAGCTTTAGCTGGCATAGGTTGTTGGCCTTTTTCTTATCCTCACAAATGAATAAGTGGTTAAGCTTGAGCAGCTCTTTCATGAGGCGGTGCCATTCCTCTTTGTTGAACTCTCGCCAGTCGTCGGTATCAGATTGCAGAGAGTGGGAAAATTGTAGGATGATGAGCTCGCCGTTCTCGCGGGTGAATTCATTGACGGCTGAGATGATATCCTTGATAGACTCGCCCCGACCACCAACCTTTCCTGTGTAGTGCCCTGTCCATAGATGCCCTCCTGAGTATTGAGGTCTGAGGTCAAAGTATCGAGCACCTTGTTCAAGTTGTCCTTTGACAGCCTGGGACTGACAAAGAACATAGGGATCAATGACGCCACCGGGTACATCACAATGAGACACAGTTGACATGCCAGAGTCATGAGTGCCCAGAATGCAAATCTGCGACAATGGACGTTGACCTAGGGTTTTTCTGTTTTGCTGCATCCAATCCATGGGCGGGTTCGACGAGTGAAAATTGCCCTCCTTTCCGGAAAGAATGAAAGTGACGCTTTCGTCATGGCGCCAGCCAATCTCAATCTTGGAGCCGCGTGGATTATTGACAGTTTCCAGGCCGTCAAGTTCAACCCAAAGTCTCTCAGGCTTGTCAGCGACATGGACTGAGAAGGTACATTTTGTGCCTTCCAGTGCATAAGTGGCTGATCCACTTGTATCTTTACGATTCTTCAACAAATCTTGATCGAACTCGGAGTATACAGCCGGCACACTTCCTGGGACTACATTAGGCGATGATACGCGCTGGTTGAAGTGATGGTTGCAGGCTTACCGGCGTTGATAGACTCTGGAAAGTCCCAGTGGTCCATCTGATAGCTCTTCTGGTCGGTTCTCTTCCATCGGTACGGCGTACCGTTGACGAGATTGATGTAGCCGCCTTCACCCATGGTGCCTGAAGTGTGAAGATGAAGTGGGTGGTTGAAGCTGTAGCTGTGCAGCGCTGATCGGAGAAGAGGGGTAATGCTGCAACAAATCGAGCCTTGTCTATTTGCGGCACTAGCTCAGAGGGTCACCTGACTACTCCTGGAGCTAACAGTTGAGCAAAATTCAGATAAATCTCAATACAAGCCCAACCTAGACGTCTTCCAAGCTTACCAAAAGTACCCCTAGACTTAAAAGCTGCTTATGATAGAATTATAAATGGCCATTCTAAGTATTCATTATCGATTTAGGGGACTCGAATCTACAAGCTTGGGTGAGCACCTTCTGTTCTGGAGTGTCTGCGTCTGATTGGCTAAAGCCTCCAAATGGGGAACCCCGCCAACGCCTTTGATCAGCCTTGGCTGAAACCTGTCACACATCTTGATCATCCAATTTTATACCATCCTCAGCATGCGCCCGCAAAATTTTTCAGCTGACAGGCCAAAGGCAACTCTGCGTCGAGACGCGTGCTGGAAATTCCACTAGCCGGTAAGCCCTCTCCTTATTGTTTCTTCACCAGTGCGACCTTTTCACGGCTACCATCCTGCTTTGCACTTGACTCCATCATACTGGCCGCTCGCACGTGTGAATAGCAACACCCCTCCCGAGTCTTCCGTTGTTGCAACTGCCTTTGCTAGCGACGACTATGCTGCTAAGAATATCCTTCTTCACAAGTTCAGCGCCCTGGCTTCTCCTTTTTGGCAACTGGTGGTCTCCATCGTTGTCACAAACAGGGAATACGCCTCTAAGAACGGCATCTTGAAGCGCTGTGTCTCTGTGGCTAGACGGTTCATTTTAACCTCTCTGCCCTCGCACCGGCAGTGCGGGAAGTATTTATCACGTATATTACAAATAATGACTTACCGTCTTCAAAACCTCTAAAATAAGACTCTCGCTAGCATCGGAAACGTCGCCTCTTTGATCCCCTTGGCATCCGAGCCAAGATCCAGCTTCCTACTCTTGATAGACCATCTCTGGCAGTGACGAAAGGCTTGGGAAGCACGAAGAGAGCGGCGAAATTCTTTTACAACGCAGCCAGGACAAGCAGCTACCGCGCCGCAAAGCTCTCTACACCCTAGCTTGAATAATACATGCCCGGCCGTCGCAACATGATTCTGACACCGTTCACACAATGGCCACGCTCCACCTCCCCCCCTACTTCAACCATGGCATTAACTGCCGTCGCACACGCAACTATAAAACTCCGCACCTTCCCCTAATCATAGAATCTGCGATCAGGGCTAACTCTCCGAGTGTCGCCAGGGAATCATCGACTCGAGCGTCTCTGCATGCCCTTCCAATCATCGCCGATACGCCCGCTGCCCAGGCCTTACTTTCATCCCACGCTTCGTACAACGCCCGGAAGTGCTTAGCTACGGCGGTGAACCTGCGCCAAATGCTGTCGACATAGTCATCAGATCCCTGGATGCTCCTTCCTTTTCCGACATGGCAACACCTCGTTGTCCATGGGTATGCCGGCCTTCGAGTCTGTGATACGGCGGCCGTCCCTCGTCGAGTGCAAGATACAGGAAAACCTCGATTCTCCTGACTTGGTAACATTAATACGTCAATAAAGCAGGCTGTCGTCAAATAGAATACAAATGTCTGCACCAGGGGGGGGTAGCCAAACTATGAATGATAGACATCTCTGATATTCTCTTATCGGTGAATTCTATTTGTAGTTGCATCTTTTCCATCCGGCATTCATGACAGGAACGACTTGAGGATTAATTTATTGCGATAGCCAAATACAACTCGAATACAACACACAATAGAATGGGTTGCCACGAGGGGAGCATGCTGTGATGCTTGGAACAGAGAGAAATAGCTGATTCTCATCCCACTCGTAAGCAGCTGGAAGCTCACACCATCAGGCAATACGCAAGACAGACAGCGCCACGATGAAGTCGATGATCCGACACTCGAAATTGCCAGGATCGGAGAAAATTTCGGAGCAGTGGATGATGATGACCAATACGATTAGACAAAAAGGTTCCCAATTCCATCAGCCAGGCTGGCCACGTAAGAGTGAGGCTACACACAGGCACATCCTGGTCATTCTTGAAAGAATTCAGTTAATGCATCTATTAGTGAATCTTGATACCTAGTTTCTTGTTCATGGCCGCAAGCCTTGTAGACCACATCGAAAGACCCACGATGCAGCGGCATTGTGGATGGTTCGGCATGATTACGAGATATAAAGCAAGACCAGAGAACAACCCTAGTCCAACAATCTCCAACATGTGAGCATATGGGCCGCCATTTAACGCGCAATCTGGCCTGGAAACGGCCTTCGCTCCAGAGCAGCACTAGTAAGAGTCTTCATTGTTCACATTCGATGATAAGCCTCATGAAGGACCGCCCGCCCCAGGCTACCTCGGTACTTTGTCACTTCCTCAATAAGCCTCGGGAGGCTCGGCTTGGTCTGAGCCACAATAATCTCACGATCGGATACTCCATATCAGAAGAGGTAGGATTTCCGAAAGGGCGTAAATTGTTTCCACATCTCACGCTTAGCTCTCACATTTAGCGATTGCAGAAGGTGATCTGTGGTTGGCTATAATCCCTGCTAGAGAACTTGATCTGCCGGGCCGAGATTTCTGCCAGGGCGTAAACTAACTAAATCTGAGATAAATAGCCTAAATTGATATCTTTTTGATTTCGAACCCTATTGTCTGCCAGGTTCCCCTTGATTATGTCAAATTTATGGTGCTTTTCTACTGCATATTTCAGCCCCCGAATGTGTGTTAGTTTGGTACTTATACCCTGTTAGTGATAAGGTCGTAATTCAATCAGCAAGATCCTTCTATCAGTCTTTCTGAGAGAAATCTATCCTCATACAGTACTCCAAGATGGGAAACCAGATAGACTAATGATTTAGAAGCTTCGAAATCCAGAAGCTTCTACTAGCGGGGTCGAAGTCATGGGCTAATAATCAAGCAGGGGCTATAGTGTACATTGATGAGTGAGACAAACACAGATCATACAGCGGTTCTCCTGATGTCTTTCGAAAGAGTTAATCCAATCGCATCTTCTCTCTCGTAGGGCAAGCCCACCAGAAACGTCATGATATCGCTGCCGTACGGCATTCTGTCTAGTTCAGTGATAGCTCGAAGTTAAAGATAGCTCTGAGTAAACCTCTTTAGGAAGGTTCTCGCCGGATCACACGTTTCCCAACGCCTCAGCCACTTCTCAAAGCAAGGATTTTCGGAGAGGGCCTCGGCAGTTGTCTACCCTGGTCGGCCTTGACCCGACTTCTGACCCCTGCGCTTCGCTTGAACACGCCGGCTTACAGGTCGATGCTGAAATGGTTTACCCGGGTGAGGGTAAGTACTTGTGTAAGGATAGGCTCACCCTTGCTACCCCAACGAAAATATCTGTCGTCTTTAGAGCGCGATATGATACTCCTAGAACCTGGACTATCTGAGGTTACTGACTCCCGAAGGTTAGCTTTGACTGGTAAATATTATAATTTTCCAACTCTCTAGGTATAATAAGATATATTCCAAACCTAACTTAAACTCTCATACCCTACATAAAGCCCCCTTTTGAGTTGTGACTCCAATCCTCCCGCTAATAGATACATTAGCATGCTTTGCCTCCCTGATGCAATCCATATCCTGGGTCCTGAGCAGGGGATTTCCTTGCCGAGAACGACCTGAGTTTGATTGCGGTGTAGAAATTATGATGACGCCAACCCACTCAAGGGCACTGGCCCTGAGCACACATTTTGCAGAGCGTCTCATTGGACTCTGTCAAGTTGCAACAATTGTGAACTGTGTAATGCGCACAAATTCTGTTGGCATGTTCGAGACTGACAGGTTGCATGGAAACGTGGTTTGGTGAGACTGTGGTCGTGACTTGTACCTGTCAGGTGTAAGTTTGAATGTACAATTTAACTATCGTAAGGATGCAGTCATCTATGTAGAAATGAATGATTCGCGCATACATACAGCACAAGTTCGCTTAGGCACGGACATTATTCAACTGAGTCAGATTCAGCAATCCGCGAGTATGATGATATTTGATAGCTTTTGAGGCAAGAACGTAAGGAATTGAAGCTGAGGACCTAGACCTTTCGAGACTAATCGAAGGGCGAGAAATGATGGAGTTACCTCTCACGAAGGTGCCTAACCCCTATTTATACGTAACGTTGATACTCGTTTACAACCCCTAGCGGTCGATATCACTTATAAGGGCCAGCCATCAAGCTTTGAATGAAGATATTAACTTCAACGAAAATTCAGTACATCTGGAGCGGTGTGAGCACTGTACAGAATCCACTTATTTCACCAGTTGCGATAGGTCCGGATACCAAAGTTCCCGCACCGGACCCTGCAGAGTCTCGCGACTATTTGCTTCCTCGAGTTTGGTACACCAGAAACTAGTTTCAAAGTCAGTAGCTGCTTGTGAGCCATCTCTAACCATCTGAGTATAGTGTACTGCTCTGACCATCCAAAAGGCACTTATGCCGTAAGTCCACCAAAGTAAGATCCCCCAGTTACCAAGTCTCGACATGGTTTTATCTGTTATCACTTTCTTGCTGTCCATAGTCACGAAAGTACTGAAGAAATTCCCACAACCCGGCAAATTCTAGAAGTTTCTAGAAGCCTCTGAGGGTTAGTGACCACCTACCCCTCCCTTTCTGGGAACGGGGACTCGAGAGGCCTACTTTTATAGTGATAGTATCTCAGCCCGCCATAACCAATTACTATCCGGAGATAATACCATGTTACAAAAAGGATGGGACACACTGCTGACATTCCAATGAGTTCTGTTTGTTCACAACAAGAGTTGATACACGACGGCCCTTTACTACACCATCGTATGAAGCTTACGGCAAGAGCTTATGTTTGCACAATTCTCTGCGATACAATAGTAAGCATGGCTTTCGTGATGTAAGGATAGCCAAACGCACCGAGAATAGCTAGTCATATGCTTTAAGCTCTCGCACTCAGTCTGACTCTTGCATCGTGGTCCAACTATGATATAGGTGAAACAATAGTCGGTGGCCTGGGGAGATCTGGGCCCCCACCAGCCAATACGCTACTTTCTTGTGATTATTTAGGACATGGTAAGGAGCTAGAACCCTTGTCACGCACTGGCTTATCGATGGAGCTAGGAGCCACATCCTATCAATTTCCTACCTTGGCTGACTAGCCCATGCTACCTGCCAAACGTGAAGAATTGATCAAGCATGCTTTGAGGATCTACAAGTGTGTCGATTAGTGGAACAACCGACCCAAAAATCAAGTCAGTATGACCACTCGTGTTGGCCAAGGTCAAGGTGATGATGTCGGGCCCTTGAGGAATGGCCCGCATATAGTCAGATATATGGGTCAGTTGACAGACTCTCAATTGATGACATACCATGGCAAACCGAATATGTGCATCTGGAGCAGTGAAAAGCTAAAATTTGCTGGGAGTACTGGACAAATTACGCTCCGCTTGTGGCCTGTCGAGTTAGGATGGCTTTGTCATCATCGGGTTTGTCAAAATGGATGACTTTGTGGCTTCATGACTACTGAATGGCTTCTGCACAGGGGGTTTTACTCTGCCTATGATCAAAATCCAATCCCTCAGCAAAGTCTCAATCTATCATTTCGTTTTCCAGGTTTATCGTTTATCGCTAGTTCTAGAATGTATGGAGGTAGTAGTGTGTTATCAATAGTTCCAATCTCTATACTAACAGAGTGTTTCTCTTAGAGTTCACAGCTCAATAATACTCTAAATACCATAAAATTAGCTATGTACTATACTTGAAGCTTTTCTCAAGTCCGTGATAGGTGTACAACATCCTTGGGGAAAGGTATCAGGCTCCAGATATCCCGCAACATGCAGCTGGTCCCGTTACCCCACACCTGAATCAACCAGGGTTGCTGGCCTAGGGCCTTGAATCGAGCCGCGGCTCAGTGATTGATACGATCGTGTGAGTCACGTATCACTGACCGGATGCTGGATCAGTAGTTCCGGTTTGGAATCTCGTATAAGCATGTTTTCCGTCAACCAACAGTCAATGTCCCCGACCTACGCATAATTGCCAGAATCTGTAACATGGTCACGGCGAGCCGATGGGTTTGTTTCAGCTGATGGCGTTCCAAAGATGGAAATTTCCAATAGTCGTTAAGCTCTGGAAAGCCCTTATTGGGCTGAGTTAGAGAGGAGAGGAGACGACGACGGAAAGAAACATAAGGTTGTGGGCTATTATGCAAGGGTTAACCAAGGATCCTTAGGAAAGGTTACTTCTGCCGTCAAGATAATGTAAAGCCTTCCTGATGTGCATGTTATACTAGGTAGTGTGTCAGGGCGCGAATCCACAGCAAGGAGACTGTGTGACTGGGTCTAGACTCCCCAAGTCAATGACTTGTCACCTTCGGTTACATCCATGCTCGCACTAGACTTATCAGTAGAGTAAGGTACACATATTACTGTGCCACACACATTCTAGTCAAGTCACTAGACTCACTACAGATTGCAGGGGTAGTAAAAGGCTAGACTGATACTTCGCTGATATCCAATCTTCAAAGAGGTCAGTTATTTGATTTCCCGATAGCCTTTAGGCATTTCTCATACGTCGAGAGAACTAATTGTGTTTGTTGCTATTCCTATTATGGCGAGGGTACACCGAAAAGAGCGAAATTGCCCTTTAGTCCCCCTGCAACCTGTAGAATGCGCCGATCAGGTAGACTTCAGCTGAAAATTACTCGACTCTCCACTAAATAAATCTTTTGCTCCAATCAGTTTAGGCGTTTCGCAAGCGCTGTAAAGTGTGGCTGCCACAACTAGCTACGTGCCGTGGCTGGACGTCGAATCAGTATTGGCATTCCGTTGATCAGTGTTAGCGTCCTTCTCCCGCCCTGTAGCCCCCAGCCTCATTCTTGTTTCACGTACCATTCCCTCCGGGCAGGCAGTCAAGGTGGCACCGTACGGGTTTGAAACAACTATACCGCCGCAATCAACGGCCCTTCTTCTTAGTGAGACAGCATCTCGTACCTGAGCAAAGTCTAGTCACGAGACATTGATTTGTCCAGCAAGTTCCGAATCATATCGGTCTTCCTGATCAAGGTTTTAGATAAAAATCTCTTTGAGAGTGCTGCCCCGCTTCCCCAGGTATCTTAGCACGACTTAACGGGTGAAGGCTTAGTGTGCGGGACGAGGATGGGAGCGAAATTAGAGTTGTCTCATGGGTCATTTGCCGACAGGTAAAGATTGGCCGCGTTGAGAGATCGCCAGCTAGGGATGAAACTTGGGCCATTCCATTAAGATCGTCTGACTGCTACCGGACGAATCGGGTGGGGCTGTATCCCTAGTGTAGTTCACTCATGGCTTTGGCCACATCAGTTTCCCATCATAAATGCCATGTGTGACATAATGCGAATTCTTACTACACGAGCAGCCAACCAAACGCGTGTAAAGCTTTCCCTTAAATACATGTCTTGAATCCTCATCGTGTCGTTATTCTTTTCCTTTGCTTCTTGGAATATAACTTCGCCTGGTTCTTGCCTTTCTCTGGTATCGAGGCTTTCTACTTCTATCTCCAAACCTGAAGCCATTGCTATGTATAATGAAACGCAGCATGATGCGACCGAAGCCCGACGCCGCAGGAAGCGGGAACTCGACCGCAAGTCCCAGAGGCTATCGCGGCAGAGGACCAAAAGTCGCATTACGCAGCTTGAGGGTATCGTCGAAAATCTACGACAGAATCATCCCAACGCCAAACTCCTTTCATTGATGCATCAATTAGACCAAGTCACAGAGGAGAGGGATAATCTGCTCAAAGTTCTCGACTCGCTAAGCTCGACTATCCACGTTCACCTCGGGGACTCGGCCACCAACAATCCTGCCCCAGACGCGGAATTCGAATCAACTAGGAATATGTCAGCCAAAGGACCTGTGCCTTTAGTCTTGGAAGAACGAATGGTGTCAAGTACGGCGACAAGCGTGTCATCAGAAACGATTAGCTCTCACACACAAACGATCCCAGTCAGTTCTTGTCCAAATAATCCTTATGCCTACGATGGCTGGAATTCAACCATCATCAACGAGCCGTACTCGTCGATCACGACCTGCAATGATGAGAACCTTTCACCAGAAATGAACCCTTTCATTCCCGCATATAACTACACTTGTTAGCTTAGGCTATTTTTTTCAGACATTTCGTGGAAGACTTGTTGTCTAGATTGGCAAAGATAACCACATGGGGGAACGCGTGGTTGAAGTTGGAGCGAGTACATCGAGGAGCGTGCGCTACGCTAACGTTTCAAGAAGAGATAAGGGTTAGCATTCGAATGTAAAGTAGAAACAGATTCGATATATAGTTCTGAGATGCGATACGATAGCATTTGATTATTTTTGGATGCAGAAATGGAATTTGGCTTAGGTCATAGTTTGGGCTCTCAACTAAGCTTGTGTTTCTTACATTTTGCTCAAGTCTCAGTATTCAAGTCCCTTCTACAGGTGGTCCTCCGTCCTCCGTCCTGGCAATGTGTCGACACTTCGCTTCGTATAGACGACGATAAGAAGGTTTAATAAACTAGACGACTAACATTTTTGCTATTCGCGCTGGAACACCAATGCAACTGGAATGCACATGGGTTTGTTTCCGGTATATCCTGCTTTTAAACCCTCTTATACAGTTTGCCCCGAATTCTGTTTATCTGCCCGGTCTAGTCATGTTGATGTTGCTGAGGGTAGAATTTGTGCCAAGTCTCGAGCCTTGCGATTCATAAATTCAAGCATATTCTGACATATTCTCAAGGTATAAGAGTCTGGATGCTGCTTTGCAGCTTGAAAGGTAATTTCGTGGGCATCGGAGTCATAATGCTCTTGTGATGGAAAAGAAAAACGTCTTCCTTATTATCGTTGATGCTAATTTCTCATATATTTTAGAGGCGCAAAGCATACTTACATAGTAAGAGTTGGAAGCGTCATACAAATTGACAATTAAGACTTTGCGAAGGTCTGCAGGATCAGCTGAGGCTATTGAAGTCTCTGCTATCCCACAATTGCTAGAAGTATTATGATTGTGGATATCAGGGGACGTGCCGCGTTTAGGCGATGATTGATAAGATTGATCTATGTGACCGTCCATTGAATGCGGTATCAAACTGGGATAGAAACTTGATGTTGTTTGTCATACTATCCCATTCCTCTTTCAGGCTCTTCGCATGGCATCCCGCGCTATGCACCTCTTCAGCTGTTGTTAGCGAAGGATATGAGTTATTATGGCCGTCTATGGTTACAGCGCGTATGATAGCCCATTCATTCAGTGGCTCTTCAAACCTATTAAGAGCCGAGTATACGCTGAAGAGCGTCATTCAATAAAAGAGCCGGGCGGTACGTGAGCATACAGGCCGATCTCGGTCGGCCCATGGTCCGAAACGAGATGAATAATTGTTTGTCGACACCTCAGAAACTCTACCTTCATCAGTAGCCGTTGGGTTCGTAGAGACTAGCAGTTTATGCAACGTAGTTGCCATTGTGGTTCTGTTGATCATAAGAGTGTGAGACAGGCACGAAGAGATGAGACGTGCTTGGCGACCCAGAAATTGGGTACACTCTGCCGATCGCAGTGTATCCCTGTAATACCGCGATGTCTCCGACTTATCCGATGTAACTTTGTTGGTGGTGAAATGGTTGAATATCTCTTCCTGATCTAGATGTGTATCATTTGTACCTCATTCTTATGTGTCTTGGTGCCAAAACTCTATCCTACTATTTTCCATTTAGAGGGAATCTTCCATCCCTTGCGTGTCAACAGCGTGAACCTTATTACCCTGCCCATTGGTCAATGTCCTTGTATTGGTGCCACCAGACAATCTACTAACCTTTCGCTCTGAAACACCACCATTACCGACAGGTGATATGACGTGTCTCCCATTATGAACTTAGCTGAGCATCCCATCCCTCCACTAGACCTATGTTGCTCAGCAGCGGGACCGCAACTGGGTTAAGCATTTATAACGGATAGCCATCATCTCTTTTATAGCTACTGTAGCATGCTTTTGTTATCTGAGTGCTAGCCCTTAGCCAGCTTCAATCTATACACCAACAAGGAGTCCGAAACGAACATGGTGCCGGTCTTTATACAACTTCTCTGGTCGTATGCCGACTAGCCATGTAAACAAGATTTTTGTCAAGGTGGAATGCCCATGTCCGAATATGGACAAGCACCGGTATTTTTATTATATGATTCATCATCTGCTTAGCCTCCGCGTGACTGGTGACTGTTTCAGTTCCCGACCCGAGGTGGATCACGGCAGTTCTGATCTGATCTACCTATTCCCTTATAGGTAACCACTACTTTTGCTGACATGTCTCACCGACGATTGTCGGCAGTTCTAGCTGTCAACTGATTCGGCGGGTTCCGGTCCATAACGCTCATTGACAAGCTTACGGCGCATATCGGTCCCTTTGTTCCGCGGGCCACACATAACCTCCCCAGACCCATCGACCCGGATGAAGGCGCTAGTACCCGCACTAAACAAAGTTTTTGAGATTTTGCATCAGTGTACGGGTATAAAAGTGAGACTTTACTGGGCTTTTGAAATCAATAGTGGCAACAATGCCTATCATAGATTTTCAAAGCTTCTTGAACGCTTTGCTGTCACAACATCACGATGACTTGGCGGATGAGTGGCGACGTGCGGTTTCCAAACTATATGATCAAAGGGGCTGCAGATCCCCTGAATCCTTTTCGGCAGCTAAAGTCCTGCCTAAGAATCGGTAGATTTACCGTAAACAAGGGCAATCTGGAGCCGAAGGGGCCGAATTGGTCTGTGATGGAAGACGACTTAGAGCATGGGTAGCATCCCTCTGTGACATAATTATAGTTTAAGCGACGTTCTGACTCTTGCTGTTTTTCATTAACATGGCCACACGGCTGTTGTCGTATTTTACTAAGATACAGCTTGAGTTTACACCTAGCCTTGAAGTACGATTTAGGTCATAGTTTGCCTCAAGATATATCACCTGATCCTGTTTGTTTTTAGGGCTAATGTAATGCCATGCCATTTCGTGTCATTAGTATTTGACATTTTCTATTTCCACTCCGACCCAATGGATTGAATACATCACTGTAATGCCTTCCTGTAAAACCAAGCCTACCTAGTTGATCATACTCTAGCCTTTTATATATATCAATTATAGTATAACCGCTGTAGGTTTATCTAGCGAGTATATCTATCTTAGAATACTATAGAATTTTAATCTTAAGTTACTTCTTAAGTATAAATAATAAAGAAAATGAGAGAGAAATAGGGAAAATTACTATATATTAAGTTTATATA